>VWYK01052668.1:322-40897 GCA_013399775.1 Semnornis frantzii | reverse complement strand
ATTGGGATCATAGGGGTAAGAAGGAATTGCATCTTGTTCTTGTATCTTGTATCTGGTGGTACTTGCTGAGGAAACTCCTGGGCTTCTGGGCTCCTAGCCAGTTGATTCCCTTGCCCCATGGGGAGCAGTGACAAGGTTGCTGCTAGATTCCTCAGAGGCCATCACTGATTTCTCCAGACTCCCTAGTGGGAAGGTGCTGCCGCCCACATGGGCTGTGGAGGAAGATACCCACCTCTTGAGTGAATGCAGAGGGAGGTGGGGGAGATGAGCCTGACTTACTCACCAGGTTTTCATGGATCCCTCCCCACATGTGTCAGCTGGCAGAGATACAGGCAACAAAGAATAAATTAGTTCCTGGAAACTCCTCCCTGCATGTTTTCTTTGGATGGGACCTTGTATTCTAGGGGCAGGCTGAGCCTTGCGCGGAGGATAAGTGAGAGAAGTCATCACATTGCCTTCCAGAGATATTTGAACAGGCAGGATTGGGTTTTTTTGGTCATATTCTGCAAGCTGCTGACCACAAGGCAGTTTGCTGCATGAGGAGAGTTTGCATACATATTTATTTGTATACCTCCTCCTCCTCCTCCTCAAAGGTGACCTCCTTTGTTTGCTCAAACCAGAATTTGTGTGCACAAGTCAGTGCTAAATGTGCACCCTTACCCCAAACTGGCATGCAAATTGCCCTTGAGCAGGGGTTAGGGACATGCAACATCACTGTCATTACTGGCCAGGTCAGACATGGACTCCATTTGCATTGGGGGAGGTTTAGGTTGGCTGTTAGGAAAAACCTATTCACCAAACTGGTCATTGGGCACTGGGACAGGGAGGTGGTGGAGCCACCATCTCTGCAGGTGTTTAAAAGACATTTGGATGAGGTGCTATGGGGCACGGTCACACAGTTGTGTACTGTAAGATGTTCAGCTATGGTAGGACTTCATGATCTTAAGTTCTTTTCCAAGCAGATGATTCTGCAATTCAGTGATTCCATGGTTCTAGGACTGAGTGATTCTGTGACACAGAAATGTCCAGTTCTTGGAGGCCAGGTGCACTTGCTGAGCTGGCTGTTTAGAAAGAATGTTTCTTTGTACACTGAGAAGAACCTCATACCTGGAAGAGAATGAAATGCAAACACTCAACAGCCTAATGCCATTTCTATGGTCACTTGTAACCACTGCTTAGAGGAAATAGCATGTCTTGCTTCTGCTTAGCTGTAAAACAAAACCAAAATGTGAGCATATGCCAATTCTGAGTACTTAGTCACTGTATTAAAATTTCTTTAATCATGTCATTTATGGTTTCATTCAAAGGTAATGTTTGTCTCTTATGTTCATGTACAGTCACCTGCATTTGACCCTGGCCTGCAAATTAGGTGCATAAATCTCCATCTTTGAATTTGTGTGAACCCCAATGCCTCCAGTGATGTGCTTTGCCAAGACATCAACATCTACTCATGCAAATCATAGAACGGCTTGAGCTGGAAGGGACTTTAAACATCATCTAGTTCTGAATGCCCTGCCTTGGGCAGGGGCACCCTCCACTAGACCAGCTTGCTCAAAGCTTCATCCAACCTAGTCTTAAACACTTGAAGGATATCCACAACTTCTCTGAGCAACTCATCCCACTCTCAAAGTCTACCCTGCTCTAGGCTATTGTTATTCAGTGAAAGGTCTTATTGTTTATTGTTGGTTGTTGTAAGTAAAAAACCCAGCCCTGATAACAGTCACAGAATCAGTGAATGCCTATTTTAGAAGCAAAAGACTGTCAGGTATGCTGGCTGCAAAAATAAGGCCTTGTTCTGTTTTTCTTTTGCCCTACCATTCACATCTCTTTTTGGTGTGGCACAACCTCCTACTTTCCCTACCATTGCCACCTGAGCAGCATTTACCATTTGGTTTGAATAATGGAACTTGCTCAGTTGTGCTGACAGTATGTCAGAAAATATTGGAAAAGCCGATGCCTTTTGATAGCAGTTTATAGAGAGACCTGGCCAATGCAGATACAGAGGCTGAAGCAATATTTGGAAGCTAATGAGACAGCAGAAGAGAAAAGAGTTACAGTTCAATGGCATTTTACAGGAGGAAACACACAGCTTGCTGGGCTGTTTGAAGGTTCCCCAGGGTCCTGCTAATACAAGATTTGCACAAATTATAACATTTCTGTAAACTTCAACATCTAGTTATTGATGAGGGGCTCACACTTCAGAAAATAAATCAACGTGAAGCTGAAGCTGGTAATAAAGTCATCAGCATGACACCAGTTTTGAAGTCAAGTAAATTAGCATTGAGATTCCAGGCTGAAAACCTGATGGGAGTAAGCCCGTGAAGCAGGACTCACATTCCACTGACTCCACAGAGTCATAGAATCATTACAACTGGAAAAGGCCTCTAAGGTCAGCCAGTCCAAACCTCCCTTGGTGCAACTTGAGACTATGTCACCTGTTAGTTGGGAGAAGAGACCAACATCCACCTGGCTCCAACCTCCTTTCCAGGAGTTGTAGAGAGCAACGAGGTCTCCCCACAGCCTCCTTTTGTCCAGGTCCCTCAGCGACTCCTCACCAGCCCTGTTCTGCAGACCCTTCCCCAGCTTTGTTGCCCTTCTCTGGACCTTCTCCAGCCCCTCAGTGTCCTTCTTGTAGTGAGGAGCCCAGTCACCTGTGAATACAGTGGAATCGCATGCAGCAGAATCAGGGAGCAGAGAATCAGACAGAAGGTTGAAACATTAAAAGGATGTGACCAGCAACGTGATAGAGGCAAGAATCCAGGCTGGCAGGCAGATATTGATCGGAAGCAAAAAAATGCTCATACTTTCTCTGCATGTAAATTGAGACAGAAAGCGAAGGAGCAAAAAGTAGGAAACTCCTCTTTGAGGAAAAGAAAGAGCCAAAGAAGTGAGTATGCCCAAGAGGAGAATGAAAACAAGAGGAAAATGTTTTCAGGGGTAGATGGAGCTGATATTGGAGTTGGCTGACAACTTTTCAGTCAACCATTGCTTGAAAGAAAAATATGTATTTGTCTCATTATGTTATATATTACCCTGTGCACATTTTCCTAGAAAAGGTTATTTTAATAACACTTCCTTAATTAAAAACATGCTCTGTCTTCTCCCAGCCAAAATGGAACACATCTTCTTAATAGCTAATTATTCCTTTGAGGTGGGGTGAGTAGGAGTGGGTAAAGTCTGTGGGGAGCATGGCATGAGAGAAAATACCTTTGCTGAAGGGTTATTTTCCTACATTGTTGATTACCCACAGTCAAAAAAAAAAAAAAAAAACCCCAACCAAAAAAGTGAAGGGTAAATTTTGTGTCAGTGAAGAGAGGAGAAGGTATTGTCTATTGTATCTAATATTTATTTTCACATTTCAGTGTGGTTTGGAATTTAAGGAATATTTTTAAGGATAAAACAAGTAGTTATTGAAGCTTTTCCCAGACAGCATGGATGATGATTTTGTGGGTGAGGACAGGCATGCTTCCAGAGTCATGCATTTCCTCTACTATATACCTATAGGATCATAGAGTTATGAAGGTTGGAACAGACTTCTAAGCTCATCGAGTCCAACTATCAACCCAAAGCCACCATGTTCATTAAGCCATAAACTCATAGAATCATTAAGGTTGGAAAAGCTCTCTAAGGTCACTGAGTCCAACCACCAACCCAACAGCACCATACCCACTAAAACATGACCTGAGGCGGCATGTCTGCATGGCTTTTGAACACTTTCACTGATAGTGACTCCACTTTCTCCCTGAGCAGCCAATTCCAATGCCTGACTTTGCTTATGGTGTGCTGAGCGGGTACAAATAATTTTTTATCAGTTTTTGATAGGTCTAAGCACACAGAGTAGAGGCAAAGCAGCAAAGGGTCAGACTCAGGAGTTACTCCCGTCTGTCATTCTCATTTAGGTCAGTAAGGCAGTCCTCATGCACATACCCTGTTGCTAAAGCCATGTAATGGCAACATAATTTCTGTTTGACTGGTGATGGAGAACACTACAATAACTTATTTATCTGCTCTGTACACGAGTGGGAAGCAAAGCATCACTATCTAGAGCCATAAATGGTTGTCAGACTTCAGCAAATTTGGCACTCTGTGCCAGTGCTCAACAGCTACACAAATAGCCTGAATGCAAACATGTTACTTAATCAGGTGTCTGTGTACTCAGAGATATCACAGCCTACAAATATATACTTTGATAAAGGAGAGTCCATGGTCCAGACATTCAGTCTTATAGAAAGGCATTAAATCAAGTGGAAAATGAAGAACTAAGCACCTGCCCGTGCAGCAACTCAGCAAATTGCTGCAAATAAACATGGTCTTGGGTATACAATGATGCCTGGAGGTGCACCTCTCTCTAGGTTTTAAAAGAGCAACAGACCAAAGAAGGCAAGTGAGAGATATCCACAGACACAAACCCAGCTTTTTACACTAGTAGAATGTTTGGGCTGATGTTGAAGTGCAGCAGAAATGAGGAGGAGGGAAAAGCCAAAGAAAGAAAGGAAAGGCTCCAGAGGAGTGAACAGAAGTTTTAGTGGGAGACCTGAGAGCCACTGAGCGACTTCTCCTGCGTTTCAAAGCTCTGTTTATGATACTTTCTGATAAATTAGTCTTTATTGCTCTTTCCCTATCTTCCACTGATATTTAAATAGAAATAGTATTCTATGTGACCCTCTTCTCCCGACAAAGAAGTGATTGCAGTAGCAGAAATGTGCAGTCTCAGCACCTCCTTTTGAATAACGGAATAGAGAACAGGCTTCGTGAATTTCCCTTCATCCTTAGATATCAATATTGTTCCCATCAGATTATTAAAGTGTCTCCTACAGATAAGCAGACTTAGAGTATTAAAAAGTGGAAGATAGATAGAAATAGCTGCATGCAAGCACTCCCTTCAGATGTTAATCTTTCAAGAAGTGTGGTTTGTGGACATTTCAGTGGTGCTCAAGAAAGACAGAGATTATAGGAGAAAGAGGAGAGACATTTTATTGCATCAGCTAGCACAAGCCAGATCTTGGGCAGGGCTTGGGCAGCTCTGTAGTTGCTGAATAACATGGCCATGGTACATGTACCCAAATGCTGTGCTTCAGAAAATGGCTGCTGACAAAATAATCTGAAAAAAAAAATGCTTCTCCAGCAGCAGCCTGAGCTGGGTGGCTGAAACAGTTTCTCTGCTTCCTGCAATCTATACAGCTATTCCTTTCCCAGGTTGCTTTATTGGGCTACATCAAATAAGCAGAATAATATATATGTATGTTGTTTTCCTTCCAGGCACTCAGAGAAACCCTTCCTCAGTTCATTGTAACTCCTGGTTCTTCTCTCTTGAACAGCACTGAGCTCAAGAGATCTTATTTCTGCTTGGCTTTTCTCAGGACCCAGTAAATCAATTTAATCCTTTTTCTAGGATCAAAGGTTTCTTTAACTTTTTAATCTGGACTTCTGACTCCAAGATATTTTGCCTCAGGGCTCCAGCTGAGGATTTTCTACATTGCACAACAATTCGCTTCCTCTTCTTTCGAACCAAAGGCATCATCATTTTGGGGAGTGATGCCAGTTTAGAGCCACACCCAATCCAATAGGAGCTGCAGCAAGGAGAGGGTTGTGAGTCAACCACTTCCAACTTTCAGCCATCCCCAGGGCTGCCCATTTGAAGAAACTGCCAGCAGCCATGAGTCAGGGAGGCACCACAGTCACCCAACAAGACGCTGAACATCTCTCAGGTGACAAGATAGTTCTTGTCCCCCAGCAAGGCACTGAGCATCTCTCAGGTGACAAGGTAGCTCTTGTCCCCCAACAAGGCACTGAGCATCTCTCAGGTGACAAGGTAGCTCTTGTCCCCCAACAAGGCACTGAGCATCTCTCAGGTGACAAGGTAGCTCTTGTCCCCCAGCAAGGCACTGAGCATCTCTCAGGTGACAAGGTAGCTCTCGTCCCCAAGGGATCATGGTCCTCTTGATCTTCTGGGTGCAAGTCTGCTCTTTCACAAGGAGTGTTGCAAAGCAGAGCAAATGCTCATAGCTTAACCTTTGCTTTGGCCTGTCTGCTGGTGGAAAAGTCTTTCCAACTGCCAGATGTTGCAACCTGCCTGAACATTCATCCATGCTGTGGACACAGTTCAGGGCAGCTTACCACAACCCTCTTAAAAGGCTTGGTGGATACAAGGCACTTGCACTGCATTTTCCTGCTTCTGCTTCTGAAGTCCTTGGAGCAGGTGAAGAAGGAGATCTTTGAGCATACCGCTGGCACTCTGATTTACTTTTCTTCAGTGTTCAGCTTTTTACTTTTTTTAAAAGAAGAGTTGAATGTTGACTGGAAATTTGAAAGCATTTTATTTAAATTTAATAATTCCCGAATGTCACCATTTTAGAAGTTGGTACCCTGAGGAGAAATTAGTTGATTGCAAGCCTCGTCGATGTGTGTGTTGGCTGATCTAATCAGCCCACGGCACTAGATGAGTTGTAATGGAAAGAGAGAATCAGTGTTAAATAGGTTCTACATTAACATACATTATCTTCTCCAAATATTTATTTTTCATAAAGTATTTGTGATACTATTGGGAAATTCATAGAACAAAGGTTAAATATACTGGAGGCTTGAGTACTGTGTTAGGGCACAAATTGAGAGTTTGATCCTAGAGGATATATATTAGAGAGGGTCTGGTGGAGGCTGCAAGGATGATGAAGGGACTGCAACACCTGTCTGATGAGGAAAGGCTGAGAGACCTGGGGCTGTTTAGCTTGGAGAAGAGGAGCTGAGAGCTTCACCATCCCAATAGTTTGAGATTGAGTCAAATATTGCCTAGTGTTAGAGAGGGGCTGGTCCATGAGAGGAGAGCAGAGGTGTGCAGCCACAATGCAGCCAACTGCATGCCCCCGGAAAAGATCACAGAATCACAGAACTGGTTTGGCTTGAAAAGGCCTCTCAGATCATTGGGTCCAACCTGACACCAGTGTAGCCATTAAACCATGTCCTGAAGTACCATGTCTACATGGGTTTTTAATACTTCCAGGGATGGGCACTTCGCCACCTCCCTGGGCAGCCTGTTCCAAGCCCTGACCACTCTGTCAATAAAGAAATTGTTCCTAATATCCAACCTAAGCCTCCCCTGGTGCAACTTGAGGCCATCTGCTCTTGTCCTATGACCTGATACTAGGGAAAGAGACCAACCCCCACCTGACTTTAACCTCCTTTCTGGTAGTTGTAGAGAGCGAGAAAGTCTCCCCTTCTCCCCTCAGTCTTCTCTTATACAGACTAAACAGCTCCAAGTCCCTCAGCTGCTCCTCAGAAGATCTGTTCTGCAGACCTTTCCCCATCTTTGTTGCCGCCTTTCCCCATCTTTGTTGCCCTTCTCTGGACCTACTCCAGCACCTTGATGTCTTTCTTGCAGTGAAAGGCAAAAATCATGTAGCTGGACATGCCTGAAGTGGGGAAAAAGAGATACATTCTGTGCTCCTGTTTAGTGATCCTAGCTCAGATACACAGCTTTTGCAGCTGCCTTTTCTTGGAATAACAGAGCACTTTGCTTGTTTTTTCCTAACGACCAGTTGATGGGATCATCATGGTTAGCTCCCCTAAGGAGGGAAAATCATCGTGTAACATGTAGCTTCAACTCACATCAGTCTGTGGTCCTACAGTGGACAAAGCCACTTCCTTTTTTAGGCAAACGTAAGGTCAGCTGCAATATTTCTGGGAAGCAGAAGAAAGATAAGATGTTTTTGTGTGCTCACACATGAGCAACCTCTGAGTCAATACCAAATAAATATAATTAGACCCAGGCAAGTATTGAAAGTATAATTAAGGTGATTTTTAAAGCAAGCTAAACTCAAATCAAGGTCTATATTGACCTTAAGACTTTAATTAATGACCCTGGAAGCATTCTTGGCTTTCTCTGCCAGATGGGGGATGTCTACCTTTGCAAGGGAGGTGCACAAGGCTCTGGGCAGGTGATCAATTCCAACTAATAACTCTTTGTTGGCTACACAGGGAGGGGGAGAGGGCAACAGCCATTTCTGTTTTCCCTGATGGATGTACTGCCATTGCCAAATGACATTCCTTTGGACTTGCTGATGACTACCTGTTTATGGCTAATACCTACAAGGTTGGGCAGTAATATTATTTTTTTGTATAACTACTCAAGGTTTAACAAGTGTCTACTGTGTTTTAGAAGATCTTATATGGGTTTTGCTCCTTTACCCTCTGCAGCTGTCAGGGTCATATGCAAAGACATGATGTGAATAATTAATCGTAAGATTCTATTAATCTATTATTCATTCACTTAAGTGGGGCTTTAGTGGAGCGATTTCCTTTGTTGTGTTTATGGGAGGGGACCTCTCTTTGGTCCTTTTGCAAACAGTCAAAAATATTTGAAGGGCTCCCCACATAAAAACTTTTCAAACGTGCCACTAGTTCTTGGCTCTGCTGCTGAGGGGGTGGTGGTGGGGAAGGGAGTGCATGTAATAGCCAAAGTAAGCAATTCATTTCATATCCTCTTCTAAAAGGAGTAAGATTGTGTCAGCCCTTTTTGAGGAGCCCTTTTGAAATCCTTCACAATATTACACAGATGGTGTTTCCATACTTAATTCCTGTAAGCAGCAGGGGACTTAAAGAATTAAGAAAAAAAAAATAAAAGCCTTAATATATTTTCCAGATTCTAAACTAATTTTTTCCTAATATTTTTAATTTTTCTAAAAAACCCTACTCAGAGGCAAATTCTTTGGTAGGTATCTGAATATGCAAATCAGATGTTAAATTGAGTAAATGATGTAAATGTGCTGTTACACAAGGGGTAGAGGTACCTGCCAGCAGGACATATCAGCATGTCAACTGAAGGGCAAATGTGGTTGCACGTGATTTTAGTATCCCTCAGCAGAGCTGGAGCAGAGCTTTCTCTTTGAGTTAAGTGTTATTCAGCAAGGCATGTAGAGTGACCTGCTGTATTTGAAGGTGAACATTAATTCAGTCCCTTACCTGTCTGGAAACTCCCTCAGCTCCTCCTGAAACAGAAGAAAAGTCACCTTTGTTAGCAGCACGTTGCATTTTCCAAGCACAGTTGATCAGTTAACTACCTTTGCTCTCTGGCATATCCATACATGAACTGCCTTGCCTCTTTGGGTGGAATTCAACAACAAACCAGAGTCTGCTTCTATCATTTTTCTGCACACCCAAACCAGAGGCACTGTGCCATCCACTGCCTCCAGCTCTGCCCTGCGCCTGGCACCTGACCGGTGACTTAGTGGAAGTGTGTGCAGCTATTTCAGAGCCACAGAATCAGAGAATGCTTTGGGTTGGAAGGAGGCCTTGAAAGTCATCTTGTCCAACCCCTCTGCAGTAAATAGGGATATCCCCAACTACATCAGGTTGCTCAGAGCCCTGTCAAGCCTGACCTTGAATGTCTCCAGGGATGGTACCTTCTCCACCTTCTTTGGCAACCTGTTCCAGTGTTCTACTACCCTCATAGTGAAGAACTTCTTCCTAATATCCAGTCTAAACCTATCCTGCTCTAGTTTCAAACCGTTGCCCCTTGTCCTAGTGCTACATGTCCTTGTAAACAGTGTCTCCCCAGCTTTCTTGTAGGTCATCCTGAGATACTGAAGTGCTGCTCTAAGTTCCCCCTGGAGCTTCTCTTCTCCAGGCTGAACAACCCTTCAGGAGAGAGGACGTGCCAGCAGCTGGGAACGTGGCACTCAATCTCTTGGTCAGAGTAGGGTACACCTCCACTGTTGAGCTTTCTGCAGTTGCATACCCTGCTTCCAAAAGCCAGTCTAGCAGCTGAGGCAGGACTGAAGGCAGTCACATGCTGGTACCATGGCAAAGGCATATCAGAGAGAAGATAAAATTTTCATCCTGTGCATGCTGCAGAGGAGTGATGGCAAAATCATATGAATCTGTGAAAACGCTGGGGTCTAATGCCAGTAATGCTGGAAAAGCTCAGACAAGCCATTCTTCAGGCAAAGGCAAATCAGTGTGCAGATTAGCCACAGCAAGCACAGAAATGTTGCTGCTGGCAGGCACAGCTGCAGCGTAACCACTGACCTCCCATAGGATAGGAATGTGTTGTGTTCCTACTGCCACAGAAAGTGGACAGTTCTACTTCTAAGTACTACTGAGACTTTTAAGCACTTCTGCTGTTTCATGGTCACTTCCAACTAGGTTTCTGCTGATGGGGAAAAAAAATCAGAGATCCATTTCTCTGGAGTGTGAGCATCCTGCTATGCAGTGCTTTGCCATCTCTCTGGTGGGGAGGAGAGGCTGAGAGACCTGCAGATGTTTAGTCTGGTGGAGAGCAGTGTGAGAGGGGATCTGATCAATGCTGATCAATAGCAAAAGGCTGGAGGTCATGAAGATGTGGCTGGGCTCTTTTCAGTGGTACCCAGTGATAGGACAAGGGGTGATGGGCACAAACTAGAACGCAGGAGGTTTCACTTAAACTTAAGGAAAAACTTTGCCATGAGGGTGCTGGAGCCCTGGAGAAGGCTGCCCAGAGCAGTTATAGAGTCTCCTTCTCTGGAGACCTTTGAAACCCACCTAGACATTGCAACCCTGTGCCACCTGATCTAGATGAACCTTCTCTAGCAGGGCTAGATGATCTCCAGAGGTCCCTTCCAACCTCCACGATTCTCTGATTCTGTGTTTCTGTGGCCGCAGGTGGAGCAGGACTTTGGAATTGTTTCTCCTTGGCTTATCTTCATTTGAAAATGAAAGCCGTTGTGGCTTGTTGCACTTTGTGAAGGGGGAAGCATCATCTCTTCCTTTCAAAATCATGGAAGAAAAGATATTCTGCCTTTAATGCATAGAAAAGAAAACCCTTAGTACAAGAAAGATATTGATTCCTATTGTAATTATCTGAAGTCAGAGGAAAGGAATTTAAATCCTTATTTGGAGCATACTATCAGCCACAATACAAAAACTTTATAGAAGTCCAGCTGTGTTATTTTGAAATAAAACCACAGATAGTCATAGGAGAACCAAGTTTGCTGGAGTAGAAATATTTACCACCCTTGTTCACTACATTAGCAACGCATGAGTCAGATCTGCACTGACTATTCAGCTTCTCGCATCGATCAGCCCTTCTTTCTTCAAAATGTCTTGGAAAACAGTATTAAAAGTTAGTTCCAATTCCAATCCTGTGATGTGAGGCACAGCTGAAGATTTTAAACTGTGCTCAGAATCACAGATACTCATATCACTGGCTGAAAAGCTGATGATAATTTATTCTGTATCGCAGGGAACTCTAACTCCAAGTAACTTTGATTTTTGTACTCGTTCTTCCTTTAGATAATGTGTTTCAAATCCAAGAATAAGGACATTTCTGCATGCTCTGAGTGTGTTTCAGGTCTGTGATTTGGTGTCATGCTTCGTGTTTTGGTCAAGTAGCTTATACCCTGAGTACTGTAGAGGAGAAAGGGTGTTGAACAGTCACAGCAGAGGCTCATTGCATGAACCCTCCTGAGTTCCTGCCTTAGCTGCGACCAGAACTAGGGTGTTACATGGGAAATCGAGGAACCTGGACCATGGGCTACAGCCAAGTTACAGTTTTCCTCAGGTGTTACTGTTGCAACACTGATGGGAGCATTGCCAAAAATTAAGGCTAGAAAGACAGTAGCTTGGAATGATGGCTTTGGAGATTCTTTATTTAAGTAAGAATATCTGCTGATTTATGGCAGTCAAGTGAAGGAAGATTAAATATGATGTTTTGTACTAAAAAATGTACCACAAGTAAAACCACAGAGAGCACTGGGTTGAAGGAACATTTAAAGCTCATCTAGTCCAGCCCCCTTACAGCAGCAGGGACATCCCCTGCCAGATCAGGTTGCTCAGAGCCTCATCAAGCCTGAACTTGAATGTCACTAGGGATGGGACCTCCTCTGCCTCCCTGGGGAACCTGTTCCAGTGTTCAGCCACCCTCATAGCAAAGAACTTTGCTAGAAGCGTTTTATTCAATCCCCTATGTAGTATGTGACTGTAGCATGAGCAGTGGGTGAACTAATTTGGCTTGGATAGAGCTGGACTGAAATAACATAGTTAATGAGCTTGATCATAATTTTTATTAACCAGAAAGGTTGGACCAGATGATCCTTGGGGCCCCTTCCAAGCTGACATTCTGTGATTCTGCGTGATCCTGTGAAAGCAAGGAGAAAATTCACACTCATTTTGGTGACAAGAGTTTAGGATGGAGATGTTTAACTACAGATACACAGAAATTTGTATTGTCTAGGTTATTTTTTACACTTTCTGAAGAGGCAACAACTTTCCTACAAGCTGCCAACACATTGCACAGGAAATTAGCATAAAGACCTCTAACCTAGGAAACACGAGCAGCCATGGTTTGGGCCCTCTTATCACAGATGAGTTCTCATTATAACGGACCCTGTGATCCTTTCAAGGGAGTGAAATGTTAATGATGAAATGGGGGCTGCAGCCTTATTGCAGCTGAGATTGCAGGGTTTTTTGTGGAGAAAAAACATTGTAAGGCCACTAAGAAAAAGAGAAAGCAGTTTCTATGGCTTACTGGTTCATACGTAGAGTCTGAGGTAGGTAATGCTGGGCTTGTGTATTTTTCTTTCACGAGATTGCATATTAAATATTTAGTCTGAAATATATATACAGGCATAGCTAATATTTTAGGAATCTTTTGGATCATCTCACATGATCTTGGCTGTCTGCAGCTGAACCGAGATTGCCAGAAAGCTGTCTGAGCTGGATACAGCTTGGAAGGAAAGTGACCCTTTAGGAAAGTCAACAATTCAGACTCAGATAACTTTTTTCCCCCCTCTGCTCTATGATTGTTCATTGACAAAATATGAATCAAAAAACGCCACACAAAACCTGGAGCTAAAAAGAAAAAGAAAGAGACATTAAACCTAACTCCCAACCTTAAAATGCTGCAGAACTTGATTGGGTTTGGCATCCTCACTCTTGGATGATTAAAGCATTTTACAGAGCAGCGTGCTTGAGAGGTGTGTACATGTAGATAGAGTAGAGCCAAGCCTAGAGCACCACAGCCATTTCTGTTAGACTTCACAACAATTTTCTCTGAGGACAAGCACAGACGAGGCACTTGGGGGCACAGTTTATTGATGTGGGGTTGGTGACTTGACCTGATGTTCTTAGAAGTCTTCAACAGCCTCAATGATTCTATAATTATCTGATCTCTGCTTGCTCTGTGTAGTGATAATTTTTTTTCTAGTAAGTTGATTTCTGGGTTCCAAAACTACCAGTCCATGCTAATGCTGACTGTAGCCTGCTTATGTGAGAGTCTCCAGGTGAATGACATGTTTGGCTTCCACTGCAAATTACCTTGATGGGGCAGCAATTGCTTGCATCAGTAGAGAACCTGGATTTTTTGTGGTGTATTAGGATGTTTGCCACAGCTGCACAACTTCTAATGAAGTCTTCCTCTGTATGCAACCTGCCTGATCTTTTCTGTGCTTACTAATACCGAAACTCAAGCCATCTCTATCAAGGGTTTGATGTCATTCAGACCCCATTGAGACAATCTTGGCTCCAGTTAGAGAAGCATAGAATGCACTGGGTTGGAAGGGACAATTAAAGGTCATCCAGCCCAAGCCCCCTGGAGACAGTAGGGAGTCCCCAACTAGATCAGGTTGCTCAGAGCCCCATCAAGCCTGACTTTGAATGTCTGCAGGGATGGGACCTCCACTGCCTTCCTGGGCAACCTGTTCCAGTGTTTCACCACCCTCATAGTGAAGAGCTTCTTCCTAAGCATTTTCATATTCCTCATATTTCATGTTAACCATTTAGCTTTGATAGCCTTTTGGGACTAGAAGCTGCATGGCTTGCCAGGAAGAGATGCCTTCAAGCCTTAAGAAACTAAGAGTTACTCTGCTCATCTCAGCATTTTTCCAACCAACCACAGAAAACCAGAAGCAGGTCTAGAAGCAGGTCTAGAAGCAGTACTGCTGACTGTACACAGCATGTTCCATGTTGCCTCCCAGGTGGTGGGTTTTGCTCTGTCAGGTGCACAGCACATTGCCTCAGCAGTTGCAAATGAGCTTTCTTCCTGTCCAATACTAAGCTGGGCTCCAGAATGGAGGGAAGGATGCTTGGTGCAGCTCTTGTAGCTGAAAAAACTTGGTCATAGCCTAAGCAAGCTGGCTAGGAGCTTGACCCTTAGCCAGGACATACTTTCTTCTTTTATGACTGTATCAGGTTGATTGGCATCTAAACAGAAATCAGAATACATCTCAGTCTGTATCTCACACCATCATGCTTCCCGAATTCCCACCACTCCAGGCAAGCTCCTTAGCAGGAGGAGGCTTCTGTCCAAACTGTGCCCTGCCGGTGTGTGTGGTTGCAAGCATTCAAACCCCAAATTCAATCCAAGCTAGTTTTGATCTTACAGATTACACACATTCCTCTCCTAAATGGATGAGGATACCTATTTGGAATGGACTTCTGGTGCCAGCACCTATATTTCCAAATTAAAACTTAGTTTCCCATATAAATTCTCTAATACTTGCTTAAAATCTGCTGTTTCCACAAGCGTCCTTGCCAGCAAATGCAATAGCTAGAACATGCACAGTAAGCAAACACAAAGAGGGCATTGAAAGAGTTGAAGAGAATATGTTTATAAACTGAAATGAATATTCATTGGAAACTTTTTTAACAGTACTCACCAGTTCTATATTGGATTCCTGTGTAAAGTTTACACTCCATATAAAGAGTTACACTGTTCCCCTGTGAAATCCGTCTCCTCCTCTACCTCCATATTGGATATTTGCATTTTTAGAAATACCATCTGCCAAACCCCACACAGACTGCAAGTGATTTCCTGGTTATATATTTTGGATATTCTGTGGTTAGAAAACTATGGAGCCGTATTACATGTCCTATCCTCCAGAACATCTGTGAGGCTGAAACCACAGGAGTGTAAGCAAGTCAGCAGGAGGGAGGTGCTGGAGAATTTCTCTTACATTCTAGAGGCATCCTCGTCACGTTTCTTTTCCAGATTTCTAAATTTTCTTCTTTCTCTCTTCTCTGGACAAATAGCATTTAAATGTTATTTTCTAGTGTTGAATCAAACAGCTTCAGAACTCTTCTTCCTCAACAATCTGTACTGTCTGTTTTCCCTGCCTGCTCCAGGCCTTTCTGGCAGCACCCACCTAGGAAGGTGCTCAAATGTAAGAGCTGGGGGAGTCGGTAGCCAGAAATTGAGTTGACTTTCACATCTCTGTTCTTCTCTGCATGCAAATAGGAAACAGAAAGCATACAGGTGTTTGCAGCTCATCCTTTTTAGACCTGACTTACTACAGAAGGCAATCCTATGTAGTATTTAAACACAAAGTCTTTAACTAGAGCATTTGCTTTAATGGGAAGCAGCTTTAGCAGCTGAATGGTTTCTGCTTGGAGCTAGGGGCATGTCCCGGATGCTCCAAGTTTGGTAAAACCTAAGTTTTATGCCAAGCCATATCCTCCCTGAAATGTGGGGCTCTTGGACCTAGTTTTGGTTCTGTTATGGCATTGACAGGTATTCTTGACAAGTACTTCCCTTGTCAAGTATTTCGTTCTTTGACTTCCTCACTTAGAAGACTTGGACAATATTTATTCCTCTTGCAATCTCACGAGGCTCAGTCATCTCTGGTTACTCAGACACTTCTGGAGAAAGGGTTGTTTTGTTGCTGTGTCAGTGCATCATCTTAGTCACTGTTTGGAAGCTGACAAATTGATAATACAGCTGAAAAAAAAAAATCTAAGTGCATGCAAAGAGCTCCATTGTGCTGCACAACTGTTCTGTTCTGTTGGGACAGAGCTCTGCACTGGCCATGGGCTGCAGGCCATCAGCAGCTCTGAACCAGCCAGCACAGCTGATTGAGTTGGCTACAGGTGTGTTCCACCACAGCCAGTACAAAGGCGACCTTGCTCCTCACTCTCTGCTTCTTGGTGCCTGCTCTCGGGGGCTGTTGCTTGGATGTTGTGACTGCTGCACTAGCTTGGGCTGAGTATAACTTTATATATCATATATTGACAATGGGATCAATTTGGCTGTTTCATTAAATCTGCTTTCGTTTCACCCTGTGGTCTTCTCTCCTGTTCCTGATTCCCTGTCACTGCTGGGGAGGGGACATCAGGTGGCAGAGCAGCTGCTGCATATGAGTTAAGTGTAGACAATAACTTAGAACAAAATCAGTGTAAGAATCAAGTGGATATCTGCCTGCTTAAAGGCTGAAGAAGTCATCTAGGGACAACATGAAAATGTCTAAATACTAAATGCAAGTTTGGTTTTCTCACTTGCTTTTGGGAGCTTTTCAGGAAACTGCCATTGAGAGACAGATCAGACACTACAGAAGGTTGTTGTAATTCATTACACCAAAAGATTTGCACCTATATCCAGGAATATTATTCATTTTTCTAATGTGATGAGTCTTCTTGACATTTATGGTGCTTTACTGGGGCCTTAAGCTATAATTTTGCCTGACCAGTTTGTATGATTCAGCCTCTGACCACAGAATTGTTCCTACAGCCATTGATTGCCATGGTGGTCTCTCTCTGCTTTGTTAAAACTTTTCCAAAGAAGTTGCCTTATTTATGGTGCTTTTGATATTTTGCTACCCTGTGCATATATTGATATAGGTAAGAAAAAGAGATTCAGAGTCTTTGACTTGTATGTGTAATGGTTATCTCTATATATTTGCATATTATCTTTTTAACTCCGGTCTCCTAATTTCTGTGGGGGGAAAAATGATTTCTTATTATGGAAGGAGATTAACAGTAGAAAGAAAAGTAATCGTCTGCACGACCGATCTATGAAATGCATTTAGTATTGGAAAGATGTTTAGTACAAACTATTTGTGCATTTGATATTCATATGAGTGTCTGCATCTGTGCATACAGATCACAGAATTGGTTTAGTTGGGAAGGACCTAACACTGAGCCCAGCCACTCTCTAACTCTACCAAGGCTGAGGCTAAAACGCGTCCCTCAGCACCACAGATTTGCCTCTTTGAAACAGGGATGGGGATTTAACCACCAGTTGAATAAATGAGTCCAATCCATAAATTAATAGGTTCATAGAATGCTTTGGGTTGGAAGGGAACTTCAAGATCATAGTTCTATGACCAGGTCCAGTAGACAAGGTTGCTCAAGGCTCATAAAACCTGGCCTTGCACACCTCCAGGGAGGGAGCATCCCTTCCTGGGCACCCTGTTCCAGTGTCTCCCCACCCTCACTGCAAAGGACTTCTTCCTAATGTCCAGTCTAAATCACGCNCCCTGTTCCAGTGTCTCCCCACCCTCACTGCAAAGGATTTCTTCCTAATGTCCAGTCTAAATCTGCCCTTCCCAAGTTTCAATCCATTCTCTCTCATTCTATCACTACAAACCCTTGTGAAAAGTCTCTTTCTGGCTTTCTTGTAGCTCTTTCAGGCACTGGAAGGCTGCTCTAAGGCCTCCTGGGAGCCTTCTCTAGGCTGAACAGCCCCAACTCTCTCAGCCTGTCCCCATATAGAAGATGCTCCAGCCCTCTGCTCATATCTGTGCCTCTCCTCTGAACCTGCTCCAGAAGTTCCATGTCCCCCTTATGCTGGGGTTACCACAACAGATGCAGTGTTCCAGGTGAGCTCTCACCACAGCAGAGGGGCAGAGTCACCTCCCTTGTCCTGCTGATCACATTTCTTTTGATGCAGCCCAGCACACAGCTGCCTTTTGGCCTTCATGAGGTGGTCTGCCTGTCCAAGTCCCTCTGGCTGTCATCCCTTCCCTACAGTCTGTCAACTGGACCACATAGCTTGGTGTCATCCACAATGCTCCTGTCCATATTGGTGACAAAGATGTTCGATAGCATTGGCCCCAGTGCTGACCCCCCGGGGGATGCCACTTCTCCCTTGTTTGCAAAGAAATTGAAGTCTGGTTTAGCCAAAAAATTACCTACGTTTGGACTGAGATTTAAAAAATGAGTGGTTTGTTAGTTTGCCACCCTTATCAAATGGAACTTTGTGAAACATGGCCCCACTGAAGTCCGTGGCAAAGCTCCCACTGTCTTCAAAGGGATCTGGATTTCACCCGGTGTGTTTTCTCCAAGAGCTGCCAGTACCATCTGCCAGCTGGAGATCCAGTGAGATGTGGGTTAAGACAAAAGAAATGCATGTCAGCACTTCATTGCATGACAAAGGATGAGCCTTTGAAAGTCTGCTCTTGTAGATTAGCACACAAATGCACTTCTTCCTTTAAAATAAGTGGGAGGAGCACTTGGCTGATGTTGCTGTTTGAATGCTTCTTTACAGGCATAGCCACATAAGGCTTGACTGAAGTGAGTGTCCATCAGCTGAGCTGCCACGTTTCCAACTGTGATCTTATTTCACTTGAAATCTTATCCCCATCTCCTCTTTTCTTGTACCCTACCTTCTCTTTTCCAGAGTATTGCCCCATGTCCTGCAGCTTGCTACCTGGATCCTCCCTGAGATTTATTCTCGCCAACCTCTTCAAAACCACTCAATGTGCTTGTAGAAAATGAACATTATCTAGGAGAAGGCTGCCTCCTGGTCATAGTATATTTGTTGTTATTTGACCTTTCTCTGTTGTTGTTTTAAAAATAAAATACCAGAAAGCCCCAAGTTGGAGGGTGTTGGCACTGCCTCAGGCAGCTCTGCCTAGAAAGAGCAACCTGTAACACCCAGGTGGGAGATTTGGACTTAGCAAGATCCCTCCTGTGTGCTCACAGGCAATACTTATGAAGGCTTCTGTATATTTTCACTTCAGTCTTTTTAAAATTCTACACATGGATAGGAATAGCTTAAAAATATTATTTTTCTGATTAACAGGCTGCACATGGGTAGGAAAAAAACTGGAAAGTGTAAAGTCTGTATTCCTATGGGCCATGAATTAAAAATGAAAACCACAGGTGGTTCGGGTTTTCTCCTTCTAAATCAAAACATGATGATTGAGGCTTAGCCAAAAACCAAACTACGGCTGCCCATGGCCATTTTTCAATAAAAGTCCCCCAGATCTGTGATGCATTCCACTGAAACCCTTTATAATTAGCATGTCAGACACTCTGAGTGTCCTACCCAGAAAAAAAAAAATTCTCACTTGGCTCTTTTCAAGCTCTTTTAAATTTTTTTTTCCTGGTATTTAATATCCCTAGTGTTTTGCAAACAGTATTTTCTTTTTGGATAGGATGAATCTATCACATTGACTTCTGCATTACATTCCAATATTACTTTAAGAGAAAAATCCTTGTTTTGGCTTCTAATAAACACTGTATTATGATAGCCTAAGAACCCTGAAGTCATGCAGCTAAAGCATTACAAAGATAAAAACTCACTCTTTTATCTTCTCTTTATAATATCAAAAGATGTTTTGCTTAGTTCATTGTCTCCAACATTTAGTGAGATTAATCACTTTCTGACCTTGGAAATTCAAACACTTCAGTCCATTGGAGAAATGATCAGGCATATAAATGGGAAAGATTTACGTTGTTCGTGGTGTCCAAAAAGATATAGATCTGTGCAGCAGCAAACACCCAAAGCCATTTCTCATCATTATGAATAGTAAACTGGAGGCTTTAGAGGGTCAGGAAAAGGAGGGTGACTTATTAGATCATGTTCCAGTGTAAAAAAAAATTTGTAATCAAGGATTAACTAATCAAGGAAGACATTGAGTTGCTGGAGCAGGTCCAAGGAAGGGCAATGAAGCTGGTGCAAGGTCTGGAGAATAAGTTAAATGACACAGAGCTGAGGGAACTGGGATTGCTTAGTCTGGAGAAGAGGCGGCTGAGGGGAGACCTTGTTCTCTACAATTCCCTGAAGCAAGCTGGAGTGAGGAGTGGTTTTGTCTCTTCTCCCAAGTAACTAGTCATAGGGCAAGAGGAAATGAACCTCCAAAGGGAGGTTTAGGTTGGATATCAGGAAGAATTTCTTCACTGCAAGAGTGATCAGACATTGGAACAGGCTGTCCGGGGAGGCGGGGGAGTCTTCATCCCTGGAGGGGTTCAAGAAAGATGTGGCCATGGCCTTTCAGGGCGTGGTGGTGTTGAGCTGATGGTTGGACTTGACAGCTTTTAAGGTCTTTTCTAACCTTAATGATGCTATGGTTCTTAGTAATCCTTCCTAACCTAGTTAAATAGGATTTGCCATGGCTTCTCTGCAGGAAAAAGGCTTTGTTTATATTCCTCCTCCTTCATTTTTCTTTTTTTTTTTTTATTGACACATTATTTAAAAACACACAGGGACAGAATTATAGAAGTTTCTAAAGTTTCTTTTTTGATGGGTTCTGATCAGCTGTCTAAGAATTGCCTTAGAAACTCAATTGTAACCAAATAGTAATTGAATGAGGAACCCAAAAGATAGAAGCTGGCAGCATTTGCAAACTGCCTGTCTCTCTTAGGTTTCTACAGTAATAGAAACTGAGTGACAAAAATTTAAGTGTCTTGTTTCAGAGAAGTGCCAAGCAACCCTCAGCACAGAGAAGATGAGGTTTGCTAGTGCTCAGACTGCCTATCTGTTGCCATGTTTTGTACCAAAAATGTACCACAAACAAAATCATAGAATGCATTGGGTTGAAGTGACCTCTACAGCTCATCTAGTCCAGGCCCCCCGCAGTTAGAGGGGACTAGATCAGGCTGCCCAGATCCCTGTCAAACCTCACCTTGAATATCTCCAGGGATGGGGCTTCAGCCACCTCCCTGGGCAGCCTGTTTCAGTGTTCCACTACCCTCATGGTATAGAACTTGTTCCTAACATCTAATCTAAATCTGCTCCTCTCTAGCTTGAAACCAGTTCCCCTCATGCTGTCACTGTCATGCTGTCACCTTTGCAAGCAGTCTCCCTCCAATACTGTTTAGCTAAATGCTAGTAAGCAGCTGTTTTACTAGATACTTATAATAAGTGAAATTTTAACCTGGAGAATTAAATAGTTTTGATTTCTGTATCTGTTTGAAAGTTGGAGACTCGTCTAAATGTTCCCCTACTGACTGCAATGTCTTTCAGGAGTTAAGAATACTTTTAGGTATTAGTTAAGTCAAGCAGTTTAGGAAAATCTTCTAATGTCCAACCTAAACTTCCCCTGGCACAACCTGAGGGTATTTCTTCTTCTGCTATCACTTGTAACAAGGGAGGCGAGATCAACACCCGCCTGACTTCAGCCTCCTTTGAGGGAGTTGTGGAGAGCAGTGGAGTCTCCCCTCAAAAAAAAAAACAAACAAAAAACCCCCAAAACCCAAACCCAAAAAACTCTCAAAACCCCAAAGTAAGAACCTTGTCAGTTAGGAAAATAAGGAAATTTCCAGGACGAATGCCTGCATTTGAAAGTTCTGTAACTTTTTGTCTACTGTCTGGTAGAGAATACAAAAATATTTTTATATATAGGATTTGATTGACTGGGTGTGTTGATAGATGATGTTGTTGCAGGTTTATATAAGTATATGTAGATTGTATAATTCTGTGGTTTAACACTACTGTATATCTACTAACATATGTAGCTTTATGTAGTGAGTAATACTGTAACATATGTTCGTGTATCAGCCAATTGGAGATAGTTCAACTGCAAAGGAAATGGGATTTTATACCTCCTGGATGTTTGCTTTGACCTTTAGGTGTACTTCTGCAGATTCAAGGGGATGAAGTCAAAGCTAGAGGGGTAATAACAGTCATGTGAGTGGTGAAGGTTGCATGCAAGTAAAGAACGCTAAGGATCTGCTTCCGCATCTTGCAGTGGCTAGGTTGTGGCTTCCAGACTTTCTTTTCCCTCTCATAGCAAACATTGATATTGGTTGGACTTGGTTAGCACACAGAGTGCACACATTCCCATACCATCCTCAGGTGCACAGTAGGATTGTGGAGTTACTCCTGGAGCAGAAGTGGCAGCTGCTCAGAAGTCCACCACCATGAGGACTGCACACAATGTACCAAAACTGATGTTTTATATCCTTTTGCCTGTCCTAAGGGCACCAGAAAAGACTCCTGACTCCTGAATACACTTCTCATCTGAGCTCCAAACCCCCACAGCCCCACGAGCTTGTCGTGCCTGATATCTCACTAGAGAACACATCCCAGGTCAAATGGGGAACAAGATCAGTGAACTCCTTTTCTTGGGAATTATTTTGATGGTAATTAGTAAGGGTAAAGGAAGACCTTCCTTGAAAAGAAAGAAATTTAGTTGTTGAAAGGCAAATTAGGAAGTTAAAACCAGGGCAACTTATGCTCCTCTTAATAAACCACAGTTGTTTGCAACAAGTGGTGAGTTCCACTGTTAGGACATCTCCATCTTGGAGACGGATGAATAATCTGACTTGTAAGCTTTCTCTGGCTGCTCCCAGCTCCCTCTCTTGTCATATTTCCAGCTCATAGTTATGCTTCTATGCTAATTGCAGTCAAGGAAAAATAACTGTCACTAGGACACAGGGAACCAGAGAGGGACATGTACTGACACTGCTGAGCTTCCTTACTGGTTTTCTGGCAACCCATGATATCCTCCGCCATGGTCCCTCTGGCATAATTTTCCTTTTAGCCCTCCCCTTCTGATTGAATGCAATGCAGCAGGTACTGCAGGTGTGCACACAGATATAATGAAACAATGCAGTAAGATCATGGCTAAAACAAGTGCAGTTGAGGTGTAGGTAGTATTTCTTTTGTCTCTTTTACCATAAGACACCACAGCATTTGCTGTGTGGTTTGATTGGCGTCAAGTTTTACAGGCATTTGAGCTGTACTGGTTTCCATTTGCAGAGCAAACATCTGCTGTTGTTATCTAACCCAGGCTTGGGACAAACATTCTAGCACATAAGAAATTCTTGATTGTTTTTCACTTCAGCTTCAACGTTTTCATTAAGGGCATCAGATATTTTCCAAGAAAGGTGGTGGCCTGAGAAAAGCCCCAGTAACACCATAATGAAAGGCTGTTACTGACTTCCTTGAGAACACTTCCATGAGCATTCAGCTCAGTGTGACTTGTACATCTCTTGTTCTTAGCATTGATAACATTGCTAATGCTCTGCAGACAGTAAAGGCAATCATTAGTATCACTCACTTGATTTTGCCAGCATACCTTGAGTAGCACCATGGAGAGAAGTGTCTGTCACAAGAAGGCAGAAGACTGGTGGCTGTTCCTCAATGTGCAGATCAAGCTGCCTGGGCATCTGCTGTACAATGTAAGCTGTGGTGCAGGTGAATCCAATTCCTGCTGCACACCTTCCTGTCGAACATGGATGTCTTTATCTGACTTGGATTTCCATAGCTGCCTTCTCTAGAACAGCTAGGATTGACAGGACTTGGGAGTCTGTTCCTTCATGAATTCTATGATTCTGCGACTTGAGAGGCTGTGGAAATCCTCTTATCATACTCACTGCGAGCTGCAATTTAACAAGAAGCCCCAACCAACCCATTCTTTCTTGTGGCCTTTCAATTACTGTTTCTCTACCACACATTAAGTCAGGATTAAAATCCTTTTCTTCTTGTAGTAAGTATAAAGCTCTGTGGCTGTTTTTCACTCAGTTTTGTAAGGCTTTCCTGTTTAACACTGATTGTTAGGAGAGGAATGATTGACAAATAACAATGATGAAATGACAATAATGCATACCCAGGTCTACCAGTATTTTCTGGCAGCATTGTTACAGGCTATGCCAGGAGAGGTCGGTGATGTCCCTGTGTCTATAAAGCTTTATTGCTGCTGGATTTGTTAGAAAAGCTACAATTTCAACCTCTAGCAATTATAGAGTTGGGTAGGAATGTTCTGGATGTGGAAACTCTTCCTGAAAAAATTGAGTTTAATATTTATATTAACAGGCAGTGTTCACCTTGTATCATACAGTTATATCCTAAATTCTCCTGTTCTACACTTGACTTTATGGAAATGTGGAAAGATAAGAAGTGAAAAAGTAGTTTTCATGACACAATGGAGCTGGGGAAAAAAGTGAATAGCTTTTCAAAGTAATCTTATTTCACATTTTTCTCCAAATTTAATCTATGACTTAGAACTAGTTAACACTATGAGCAGTCCAACTCTTCTTTTGTTGAAGTGCTACTTCTGCTTTATGATCTGGAAGCTGTGCAGATTGTGCTCTGCCAAAATCCAGAAAACAAGAAACTGGATGGAAAAAAAATAAAAAGAAAAATAAATGCAGGCTCTCTTCTGATGCTCAAAATGGTATTGTTACAGGGTTCTGATCATGAAAACAAACCCAGTATTATCAGAAATCAATAGAATTTACAGTGCTGGTTAAGTCTGTCTTTCTTCAGACCAAAGGGGGCTCCATCTGTAGATTTCAGCATTGAAAGCCATGAGGAAATGGGATGTTTTAATTCCCAGTGCTAGAGTAAGGAGTGCAAGTACTATATAGGAAGAGAAACTCACTTGAATAGAGATTCTGTACAAGATTTCCTAAACCATATGAGCCTTTTGCAGTGCAGGGTCGTGCTGCTCAGGAGCTCTTGCTGCAGGCCAGGACTCCTGGGTTCTGCCTCACATGATGGTGGGAAGCTTCTTCCACCTGCTTTCAGGCTGTGTTTGAGGGCTTTTTGAGTGCAGCAATCCTGTCCTCGCCTTCTTGTCAGATGAAAAGCTTCACAGGCTGCATCAAGCAACTGTAGTGACCTGCTAGTACTAGCATTTTGCATCTGCACATCTTTGTCTGCTGCAGCTCATCACTGACCATGCCTGCCTCGTGACAGCTCTCTAGTCTTCACCTGTCCAACCCCAGCCCCAGTTCTTAACACAGTCTGGACCCTGGTCCCAGTTTCCAGGGCAACCACAAATTGCTCTGTCATTCCTTAAGATTTATCATCTAGGTGCACGCTGCTTCCAGGATGACTTCAGAAAAGGACTTGAGGTTTATGAAGTGCTCTGTGTTGCCTGTCAAAGTGTTGCTACGGATCTCCAACAGGCTTTAGGGAAAGAGTTAGAGAGCTTGAGTGAACCAGGATCACTGCCTGTGAATATCCCTGCCAGGACTAGTTCATGGCTGTCTAAGGGTTGGTGATCCCCACTTGCCCCATTCCCATGGGAAGGATATGTGGGTGTGTGGCATACAAAGGTTCGTCAGTGCATTCTCACAGCCAGGAGCACCAGGGAAGGAGAGTCTGCAGTCATGTTGTCTTGCATACTGGCCACAGGTCTGACTTGGAGGAGAAAGCCTTCTGTCATGCAGAAGTCATATGGGCTGTTCTAGTACCACCCAGCTGCATGGAGTCCTCCAGAAGGAGAAAGCAGGGGAAGGGCAGGGGGAAAAGACAGTAAAGCATAAGCGGTGTGAGGCTTAGCTTTGCACCGGCGTTGCCTTCTCCCCGTTGAAGGCCAGGTTGGATGAGGCTTATAAGAGTGGAAAGCAACTGAGTGTCCAGCCCTGAGGGAAACTGTGTAAGATCAAAGGCCACAGAACCTTAGAATTGTTGGGGCTGGAAGGGACATTTCAAGGTCCACACCCAGCCCACATGGCCACTAGCCGCTTGTTCCCCAAGAAGAAAAATGAGTTTTTGTAACTAGTGACCTAGCACCAGGACTGGAACTGTTTGCTTCTGTGATTAACAGCCTTTCCAAGGGGAAAACCTGTTGGATCAAAGATGTGGTAGCAGTACAGCAGAGCTCCTTGGTGCTGGGTCTGAGGGCTGGTGCAGCCACCCAGGAAGACAGCAGTGGTGCCTGCAGCCCAGTCGCTGGGGGTGGTCATGGGCTAGCACTTCCCCTGCTGCCAGAGGAATCCTTTCAAAAGCACTTGCTCTGCAACCCTGGGTGATCTCAGTGTACAACCCACTCCTGAGGGCTACATCCCCAGTCAGCTTCAGAGGTGATTTGTTTCAAGAGGATTAAGGATGTTAATTAGTACATTTATCCCTTTCAACACGGATGGTCTGAGGTCCAGGCTCCTTTGAGCCAGAAAGGTTGCTGTGAAAGTGATCTCTCTGCTTGCTGGTGGATTTTTGATGTAATGTCAATAAACTTTCTCCTCCCAGCGTGCTTGCTGTGCTCTCTGGGCCACAGGGTTCAATGGTGGAAAGAGAGCAGGAATCTGTAAGACTGATCTGGATACTGTCTTGAGCAAACAAATTCTTTTGCTACTTCCTGATGAAAACTATCAGTCTAGGAGATGCTGGATGGAAACTCTAGCAAGGAGACTCGAGTAAGAATCATCTATTTTTCATATTAGTGTCTCTAATCTTGTGTAGCTGCAGAATCTAGGTCACCAGACTCTGAGCTTCCATAAAAGGAACAAGGAGAGGTTGATTTAGACTGGAGATTAGGAAGAAGTTCTTTACAGTGAGGGTGGTGAGGCCCTGAAACAGGTTGGTGGATGTCCCCTTCCGGAGGTGTTCAAGGCCAGGTTGGCTGGGACCTTGAGCAGTCTGATCTAGTGGGAGGTGTCCCTGTCCATGGCAAGAGGATTAGAACTAGGTGATCTGTAAGGTTCCTTCCAACCCAAACAGTTCTATGGAAATGTCAGGTATAAGCACAGAATTTTGAGACAAAATAGTGATGCAGGTATGTAACCCATGGAGTCCTCCATGAGGGCTCAGAGCAAAGGTCAGTCAAAACTCCAGGCTCACAAGAATACTGCTGCACACAGAGGTTGATTTAAATGACAGTTCCCACACTATAGTTTGCAACTTGGTTGGGCTGGTCCCTTCACCTGTTTTGGATGACCAGCATTTTCCTTACTAGAGCACTCTTCAGTTCTTCAAGGTTTTGAAAACCTTCTGCAGACCCAGTTTGAGGCAGGTCCTTCAATTCCTATCTCTCAGAGTTCTGATTCCTTTTGGACCCTGCACGACTGCCACTGCAAAGACACTTTGCAAATAGTTCACATCACATTTCCGAGAGTTTTATTGCCACCCAGAACTTCTCTCAGATCTGGAATTCACTCCCTGACATTCTGACAGACTTCCTGCTCCTGAAACATTTGAAAGAGGTTTTATTATTAACTTTTATTCCTTTAATGGTTTCCTTTTAATAAGTTGCTTCTCCATAAATCAGCATGCCTTCCTGAGGTTTAATATTTAGCTTGTCAGGATTTATGCTCTTCCTTCTGGGTCATGATTTGTCGTTTCTGAAGGGTATCATTTTTACCTGTAGCCACCTCTGCTCCCTGAGCTCTCTTCTTGCTGGTGCTAGACTTTGACAGCAGAGACAACTTCTGAGGGTCTCATTAAATACTAATCTCTTGATTGCAAGCACTTCATTATTTTATTTTCTATTGCTTCTTTTTTCACCGACCTTTTAGCTACCACCTTCACTTTTGTCATGTCCAAATATTGGACTTGGGAATGTCTTGCTTCCCATGGCAGTCTTGAATTGGAAGAA
This sequence comes from Semnornis frantzii, assembly GCA_013399775.1. Taxonomy (NCBI): domain Eukaryota; kingdom Metazoa; phylum Chordata; class Aves; order Piciformes; family Ramphastidae; genus Semnornis; species Semnornis frantzii. The sequence continues at coordinate 13,667 of VWYK01052668.1, read as the reverse complement.
AATTTTTATTCTGTATATGGGAGTGTAGCTTTCACACTTTCAGTGTGATCCTGTGCACTACTTCAGGCATAAATTAAGAAAAGCTGCTCCTGTCATGAGATATCTCACAAGAGTCTCTACAAAGCAGCAACACAGTGCCTGAGAGTCACTGGATAGCTGCTTTTGCCTCCACACAAACTGGTGCCCATCATTTGGTTGCTACCTGGGTGACTGGATGAGGTGGCATCTCTTGAAGGCATCTTCCCCTGACCTCCTTAGCCCTGTGCACAGCTTTGGGTCTAGGGGAACAGTGGTCACCTCATTGCTTTGGGGAGGTAAACAGCTAGGGAGCCTTGCCAGCCTGGCAAGGGGAGTTTGCATCTCCCCTTCCCAAAGGGTTTACTCCTGCCTAGTTGCCAGTGACAAGGCAGTGTGGCTTGAGTTGAAACTGTGCCATTCCCCATCCCCTCAGCACCAGCATGCAGCATCTTCACTAGCCAGCCACTGTCCCCCACCCAAAATCCTTCTCATTTTATGTGTCATTCAGAAAACTGAGAAACAGCCAAATATGTGTTGGGGGTGGTGGTGTTATTTTGCTTTTTTATATATATCTAATGGTCATGATAAAGAAGTGTTCCAGGTTGGGATTTCTTATGCCAAGTTTCAACAGGGAGTGAGTTTTTATGGCTGAGTTATAACCCCCCTAAAATATGGTTTTATAATGGAAATGCTGACACAACCTTTATACACACCCAGCCGTAACTCCAGGGGATGTAAAATACCTTCTGTAGGTAGCCAAGATAAGTGGATCTGTGCTATAAAGAGCAAGCAGAAGATGAAAAGTACACCTTTTAGCTAAGGATTTTCCCTCTCTTAATTTTTGACCAAAGAACAACCCATGTATCTAGCAGGGCAGCGGTTTATGGTCATACTGCATGTTGGTATAAGACTAAATTATGTTTTTAATCTTTCTGGCAACTTAAAAGTAATTCTTTGAGGAAGATCTTTGTTTCCCGAGGCAAAAGTCAGTCTTATGCCTGCTTCTGATAAATAGGCATTTTCAAAGGAGTTTTATTAAAAATCTGGAGAATATCAGAGCAAACAAAGTACCATTTTCAAATAACAGAGAGAGTGCTCAGAGGAAAGTGTGTTGGAGGTAACAGGCTGGATATAATTGAAACTGACCTCATAAAATCTACAATGGATTTCTGAGATGCTGCTTCTCCAGGTCATTCCAGGATAACTGAGTATCTGGGAAGTAACAATATTCTCCACCAAACGGCACTCAGAGCTGAATTCAACTGTGCACCCAAAGCTTTGGAACTAATGCTTATGCCCAATATTAGGATCACTCTGATGTGAACATCAGCCTGATAACAACCCACAAGATGAGAATAGGTTACTCCTGTGATTTCCTGCACTTCACACTTTGAAATAAGTTTCATTTTAATATCTGATTTTGTTTTCTCCTATGTGTGCTCTTCTATTTTAATTCAGAAAGATGGGAAGGGGAAAAGAGAGAGACTTGAGGCTCTTTAATTTGGAAAAGAGCAGACTGAGAGGGAATCTGATCACTTCTCAGCAAGAGCTAAAGGGTGGAGGTTGTGGGGGTGGGGCTGGGCTCTTTTCAGTGCTGCCCAGTGATAGAACAAGTGGAACAGGTACAAACTAGAACACAGGAGGTTGTGCCTGAAGATAGGAAGAGCCTTTTTACTTTGTTTCTGGAGCATTGGACATAGCTGCCCGGAAAGGTGGTGGAGTCTTCATTTCTGGAGACTTTCGAAACCTGTCTGGACATTGAAAACCTTTGCAACCTCCTCTAGGTAAGCTTGTTCTGGCAGAGGGGTTGGGCTAGATCTCCAGAGGTCCCTTCCAAGCCCCACCACTTAGTGCAAGAGAAATTTACCCTGGTCTCAATTTTAAGGTAGTTGAAGAATATGCCTTTATTTTTTTTTCTCCACTTAAAACTGGCACCTCGTAAATCTGTGAAATATTTTCACAGTAACCTATAAATCGATTTTATTGGTCAGACTGGTGCCTCAGTGACCTTTCCAAGGCTTCAGTCTTTGATCTCTATTTGAGGGATGGATCAGTTGTGAAATATTGACTGTCCTTATCTTCCTGACACCAGGGTTTCTGTTGCTGGCTGGGTGGAGGTGCATATCCTCTGCCAAACAGGAGGAGCTGGGCTGCTGAAGGAGCCTTCAGCTTCCACTTGTCTGGGAGCTTTGCAAAAAAACTTATGCTACATCTCCAAACATCTCTGCTGAAACGAAAGAGAGACTTCAAACTTGAAGCAGCTGACTGCGTGCCTTGCTCTGGGCAGGTCCTCCCCAATGGTAGTGATAAAGATGTCTACAAAAACCTAGCCAGATTTGAGACAGAGGAAGAGCTGGAGGCACACAGAGGTTATGTCATTCTCTCCAGACGGTGCAGGAAATCTGCGGTGGGGCCAAGAATAGGACTGAGGTGCTCAGCTTCTAGCTTCTCGACCACAAGACCACTTCTTTCTTCCTTGCAATTAATGTAATGAATAATGTCACTGCTGCAGGGCAGGCAGTGTTGCAGCGTGCAAAACAACTGCGCTGCTGCAGACTGGAGAGCAAGTATTTCTCCACCAATATTCAGCACATCTCTGAAACCTGGCTTGAGGGCTGCATATGTTGATGACAGTCATGATTATTGTCTTCAAGAAAGATCCATAAAAGAAATGTTTCAGGCTTCTCATTCTTTAACTTCATGTCTTCCCTAAAATGCAGACATTTGCGTCTCTCCAGGCTGAGAGACCTGGGGCTGTTTAGCCTGGAAAAGAGCAGACTGAAAGGGAATCTTCCGAATGCTGATCAATAGCTAAAGCTTGGAGGCCAGGAGGATGGGGCCGGACTCTGTTCAGTGGTGCCCAGTGATAGGACAGGGGACAATGGGCACACACTAGAACACAGGAGGTTTGGTTTGAACTTAAGCAGAAACTCCTTCTCTGTAAGAGTGATGGAGCCTCGGAGCAGGCTGCCCAGAGCAATTATGGAGTTTCCTTTTCTGAAGACTTTCAAAACCCACCTGGACATGTTCTTGTGCAACCTGCTCCAGGGAAAACCTGCTTTAGCATGGGGGCTAGACTAGACAATGCAGAGGTCCCCTCCAAGCCTCACCATTCTGTGATTCTGTGGAAATGTTAATTAAAATGTAAGCAAAATATTTTCCTCTTTTCATGAAGCTTCACTTCTTTGTTTTTGAAGCACGAAAGAAATAGTGGGGGGTTTTCTTGCTTTCAATATACATATTTTAAATGCTAATTTATTGCCTTTTTTTGATTTGGACTTAGTAAAAAATATCCCTAAAAGAAACAAAGGCTCTTACATAGTAAGGGCTGGCTGTGCTGTGGGGAGCAGATGCACCGTCGGCCATGCTTCTTCCCAAGGCTACCTGCTGGACAGGCAGACAGCAGAGCACAGCAACCTGTTACTGGCCTTAGCCTTCTCTAGAAATCATACCTGCCATGCAGACACACAGGCAGGAGACCTCACGGTACCCCAAAGCTAGCAGAATAAGTATGGGCACACTGAGCAATGACAGCCAAAAGCTCCAAGGACACAAGATGCCTATTGACAGTGCTGGCATGCTGGGAAGCCTTGAAACATTTAGCCAAAAGGTGGCAGGCACAAGGGATGAGAGATGAAGGGTGTGAGGCATGGTCAACTTTCACTGGCTGCTGCTCTTGCCAGCACTCCTATAGGCCTGGGGAGAATGAGGCTGAGCCAAGATGGACTTTGTGAACATGGCTGAAACCTGCAAGGGGCATCAGAAGTGAAGTGGTGTAAATTGGGGTGAAACCCAAAAGCTGATGATTTCCTTTTGGGCAGTTGTGCATGAAGTTGTGTGAGGTCCTGCGAACTGCCTCTACATTTGTATCCTGCTGAAGGGAAAACGAGTGGCTGCTCCTGCAATGTCCACACGTGAAGTGAGAGCTGCTGTCAAAGTGCTTATGAAGAGCATCTACAACTAGAAGTGATCATGAAAACCAGTAGAAAATCCTTTGTAGGCTGTGCTCCTTACAAAGAAAGTAAATGGAGGGCAACAAAGCTGGCAAGGGGTCTGGAGAACAGGTCTGGTGAGGAGAGGAGTGATCTTAGAGGTCTTTTCCAACCTTAATGATTCCATGATTCTAAGAACCTAAGTTCATATGAAAGCTGAAACATTTGCTCATAGTTGGAGATGCTAAAAAGCTGTACAGTTGGCTGACACTACATATGCAGGGAAGTGTTATCCAAAAAACAAGTGACAGAAAAATATGGATCTATGAAAAGAAGAAAAGCTCTTGGTTGTGTGATAACAGTGCAGGGTTTGCAGCAGGCAGACTATAGATACTTCTGACAAAGCTAGATGATTTTTCCACCTAGGAACACACCTTCATTTGCTGAGCCAATGGACCAGGGAATTACAGGTACCTGTTAAACACAGCCTCTGCTCCGCTCTGCTGAAGCCAGCAGCTATGAACCTGCTGTTGTGCTGGCAAGATGCTAACACTGTACAGCTCTGACATTCACAGCAGAACTTGCCCCTCTCTATCACTCAGAGGAGCTAAGGAGAAAGGGTTCTACTGGCACTGTTGCCTTCTGTTCTCAATCATCTGTAGTAGTTCAGTTTATCATGGCATGGTTGCAGACCCCATCTAAACAAAGTACAGAGGCAGATGTTACACTCAACAGCAGGAGTGGTGGAAAGGCAAAGTTTCCCTTCACTGCCTTTGTGTCTCCTCGCTTCCCATGGCACAAAATGATGATTTGTATTGCAGGAGATGGAATCCACCTCAGAAAGAGCCAACATCTGTTGGTGTCTATTCTTGAAACACAAGAAGCTGCTTTAGCTTCAAACAGACTTATAATGTTAATTAATTTCTGGATGTTTCTGCGGAAAAAAACTACCCAGAAAAGCAACTCTGACTATGTCAAACAATGTGCAAAACTCAAAACTGTGAGATATATTTTATATAAATGTTATATGAAGGTCTCAGAATGGGAAAAAGCCCAACAAATTCTTGAGTTGAGTTAGGTTAAGGAGAGTTACTTGAGACAAACAGCTGTGTATGGCCTTCCTCTGGGCTGCATAGCTGTAGTACCCAAATATTTAGTAATCTGTAATGTGCTTAGTGTAACAAATTGTTAAAATTAATAGCAGTGGGGTTTTTTTTCAGACCATGAGATTTTGATTCTAAATGAACTGTGCTGAGAGTATCACAGAATCACAGAGTTGTTTGGGTTGGAAGAGACCTCTAAAGGTCACTTAGTCCAATGCCCCTGTATCCTCAGGTTGTCTAGAGACCTGTCAAGCCTGACCTCGAATACCTCCAAGGATGGGACCTCACCTACTTCTCTGGTCTACCAGTGTTCCACCACCCTCATGGAGCAGAACTTGTTCCTAACATTCAATCTAAATCTGCTCTTCTTTAATTTCAAACCATCCCCCCTCATCCTATCACTGCCAGCCTTAATAAACAGTCCCTCTCTGAGAGGCTGCTCTTGGATCTCCACTAATCACAGAATGACACATTGGAAGGGACCTCAAGGAGCATTTGGGCCAACCTAGGGATGAAAAGTAGTAGTAGTAGGGATGAAAGATAGTAGTAATAGGGATGAAAGTAGTAGTCAGAGAGGAAAAACCTGTTAGGCTCCTTATGTTATCTATGGCATTTGTTAGTCAGAAATAGAAGCAGCTTTAAGGACATTAAATGGCTGCAAACAGTGCAATCAGTCTCTGTCCAACAGTATTCCAGATTCCTAGTGACCACACCATAGGTCACCATATTCTGGTCACACAGTGTTACTTTCTTTCTGCTTTTTTGTTCTCTGTCACTTAAATGATCCTTAAAATGATTTAAAATATTCTAATGGAAAAATCAAAGCAAAGATTTTGTCCCTAATGGGGTGAAAAGAGAATTTTATGATCTTCAGCGCTCTGCAAAACATGGATTTGGGGCAGGTATTGGGATGAGGACAAGTGTATTCTGTGACTGTGCTAGAAGTGAAGAGCATTCAGTAGCTCCCAGAAACAGACTTGATCCTGAAGCCACTATTTATGCATCACTCTTATTCCAATCTGTGGGAGTTTTGCATGAGTTAAGTGTCAGTCACTTTGACATTTAAGCCCAGCTGGTGGAATGATATACCAGGACTATATGGTGCATTTCAAACTGACTTTTCTTCTTCACACAGTATTCCATCTTTCACCCTACCCATTGTATAGAGTCACAGAATGGTGGATGCTGGAAGGGATCTCTGAGGATCATCTAGTCCAAACGTGCTGCTAAAGCAGGTTCCTCTAGATCAGGTAGCCCAAGAGTGCAGTGTTCAGATGGGTTAGGAAGTCTCCAGTGAAGGATACTCCACAGACCCTCTGGGCAGCCTGCTCCAGTGCTCTGGCATCCTCGTGGCAAAGATTTTTTACCTTGAGTTCAAATGAAACCTCTTGTGTTCTACTTTGTACTCCCTGACACTGGGCACCACTGAAAAGAGCCCAGCCCACCCTCCACCCTGTAGGGGTTCATATGCATTTAAATACATGAATGTTAAAGGCATCACTGAGTATAGGTGCTTCAGAAAAGAACCTTACAAGGGAGCAATCACAGGAGGGGTGGAGAGGAAGTCAGCTGGAAGAGGAGGCAGGAATTTCAGAACACAGCTTTACCACTCCACCAGGTGGGAGAACACCTTTGCACGTTTCAGCTTGACCACCAGCTACTGAAGCACTTCACTACCATATGCTCGAGGGTGTCTAAAAAGTACAAACCTCTTCTCCTTAGTGTGTTCATCATCTTGTATGTGATTTAGCACAGGCTCGAAAGACCCACAGCCTTCTTGTTCAGTAGAACTTATGCATCTTATGCCTTGGGATTCTAAATCAATCTGTTGTTCAGCACTCTCCTGTGCATTTTAGTGTTCAAGCTGAATAAGTCTTTTGCAGAGCAGTACTGACAAATACATGAATTTATACCCTAGGATCATATGTCATGGCAAAAAATGTTGGTCTGCAAGGCCTGACAGTCAGTACAGCAGGGCTGAAAGAATCTTTATTCTTCCCAAAACAGAGGACATTCTGCTCTTACATTTGATTCCAGTGCCTTAACCTTGTTGCTGCAGTCAAATGGCATGTGACTACTAGCAACTAAGAGAGAAAAACCAATGTGACCTTCCACCCCTGAAGCAATTCCTTAGGAAAATGAGATACTTCAAGCAGATCTCAGTGAAAACAAGCAAGTTTGTTAAAAAGAAGGTTATGTGGAGCTCTGCTAGAGCCACTGACTTCCCTGAGCTGGCCGCAGAAGTTAATGTATCAGAAGGTAGAGGAGGAGTGGTGTTATTTTACTAGTTCTGCATACATAAGTAGACACAAATGCAAGGCATATGAGAAGCTATTTGTTTCTTGCAGCCACAGCTGCAGTATAAACACCTCCTTAGCAGATGATTAGCATTTGAGAAGCAGGCCTGGGTCCAGAAAGTACAGCAGAACTCAAGGATGACCTGTTCAACACACTTCCTCCTTTTCAGACATCTTTTAGGGAGCTCTCTCTTATTATTCTAGTATTAAACAAGGTGGAATAATTAAATATTAGAATTGTTTTGGTTGGAAAAGTCCTTGAAGATCACTGAGTCTCAACTTAACACCACCACCACCACTAAACCATGTCCTGAAGTGTCATGTTCACACGTTTCTTGAACAGTTCCAGGGAATGCTGACTCCATCACCACTTCCCTGGGCAGCCTGTTCCCACACCTGGCCACTCTTTCAGCAAAGACAGTTTTCCTAGTACCCAGCCCTAACTTTCTCTGATACTACTTGAGGCCATTTCCTCTGGTTCTATCGCTTGTTACCTGGGAGAAGAGACCAGCACCCACCTGGTTCCAACCTCCTTTCAGGGGGTTGTAGGGAGCAAGAAAGTTTCCTCTCAGCCTCCTCTTCTCCAGACTAAACAATTTCAGATTCTGTGGGGTACTGTTAGTGATTGAACATTTTTTTTTTCCCAGTAGTCTTCTCAAAGACTGGACCCTGTCACTAAAAGACTTGTTTTACATGTATCTCATCACCCAAAAGATAGGTGGTGGAAGGTTTCATGCCTCTCTTTTAAGTAGGTGTAAGCCACAGGACTCCACTGACTAGCTGCTCTCCCCAAAGCCCTCCTTGTCTGCCTTGCTCTGTCCCCTTCCACTCACCCAAGCAGGACAGTAATTTGTCAGGTGGCTAGGGTGGTGCCATGCAGAATATTTCTCTGTACTGGCTCTTCAGGCTGCTTCAGAGGAAAACTCCTGCTGATACAAAGCAATTACATTTTGAGCAAAGCTACTCTGCAGAGCAGATTCCTGTAAATCTCCATTATAATGCCCCCAAACAAAGCAGAGGTGGAGGGTTATACAGATGGCCTAGGCACTGCCATGACTTTCTACAGCACCAGAATGCTCTCAGACACTTTGGGAATGCCAATTAGCAGCTGAAGTCTCAATTTAAGGTACATTTTTTCCTCCCCTGCCACTTAAACTCCGTTAAAAATAAATACTTCATTCTCATTAGTGGCTGAAGCAAGGTTTTATTTTCCAATAAAACAACTCACCAGTCACAAAATCTCAAAATGATGTGGTGCTCTTATCTCTAGCAGACTTGGCAAAGTGTTGGGGTGGTTGTTTTGGTTATTTTTCTGGTTTATTTCCAGAAAGCAACCCTTGAACGAAATCTGAGCCATGGGCAGAGGAATGCATTTCACACCAAGGTACTCATTGCACACACAGTGCTCAGTTCTTGTTCACAGGCTAATAATCAGTGCTTTGCAACCCAGTTGTGGAAGTTTGGCTGTGACTCGGTTCCCCTGAATCAATGCTACTGATGACCAGGCTAACTAAACAACCAAAGTTTGTGGGACACTTCCTGTCCCACCCAAAAGATTGTTCTGCCCTGCTCAATGCAGGAAGGTGAGCAGATAGGGTTAGCAAAGTCAATTTCTACTCCTTCTGGAGAAACTGGAGGTGTAGGGCTGCCAGGATGCGTGGCCCAATCTGTCCATCCTGGTGGGGATAAACCATTTAGTAGTGGGAAGTGTTCACAGAACTGGAACAGCTCCCCTTGGCCATGGTAGGTTTTAACCATTCCTACAAAACCCAATCCAACCAAACCAACCAACCAACCAAAAAAACTCATAACCCAACAAACCAGAAATCCAAACAAACAAAAAACCCCAAACCACACCAAACACCACCACCCCATCCGCCCCCCCCAAAAAAAAAGCAAACTGAAAGATAAAACCATTTCAAATCTCATGTGCAAACTTGCAAGTCTCTTAGCAAGTTGAGGACAAACTCCCAATCCTTGTGGGCCTTACTGAGTGTGCCAGTGCTGGCCACACCACCAGAGGAGGTGTGTATCAGCTTGGAATCCACCTGCCTTGCCTGCCAGCAGACAGGGACAGGACTTTCCCATCATTCTGTTCTGAGTATCTTTGCTACCAGCATGAACAACTGGATGATGTGCCCTTGGGGAAAAAAAAAAAATCTAGGCTAGCATAGAAGTAACCTCTGGCCAAGTGGATATGAGCTTTGTTGGATTTTAATTTGGGGTTTTAGATTGTGTTGTTGAAATATCCTGAACAAGTAAGACAGAAGCCCATAAAAATGCAGAGAGAGAGATGTAACAACTTCCTCATGTGCTCATCACAGCTCCCAGTGCCATCTACACACGACAGCTCCTTTCTTCCTCTCTTTTAGTCATATTTGTGTCGGGGCAGATGACAGCATTCCATCCTTAAGGTAAATCATAGGTAGCTCTTTGTTCTTCCTGCAGAAGTGTAATCATTATTAACCACACTGGCATTCACCTGAAGTGGTTTTCAGAAGAACTCTGCTATAATTTTGAATGCATAAAATTCTCTTAGTATAGAGGAACTATGATGACAGCTTTGAAAGGGTAGGTATTATAGGTTCCTTCTGTTGTCTGAGATGATGTGCTGAGCTTTCAATGAAAAACAAGGACTTAATTGTATGCAAGCAGAATCTGTGCCTTTGACTGTAAGCAGAATAAAAATGCTACAATGAAAGGAAATCTTTGCTTAGCAATCCCCCTGCAGCACTGCCTCCAGTTCTGGTGCCTTCAGCATGAGGGACATGGAGCTGCCAGAGAGGGTCCAGAGGAGGTCCACAAAGATGATCAAAGGGCTGGGGAACTGCCCCTATAGGAACGGGCTGAGGGAGTTGGAGCTGTTCACCCTGGTGAAAAGAAGGCTCCAGAGAGACCTTAGAGCAGCCTTTCAGTTCCTGAAGAGGGCTACGAGAAAACTGGGATGGAACTTTTTAGAAGGGCTTGTAGTAACAGGACAAAGGGGAATGGTTTTAAGCTGGAACAGGGGAAATTTAAACTGGATACTAGGAAGAAATTCTTCACAGTGAGGGTGGTAAGACACTGAAATTGGTTGCCCAGGGAGATTGTGGATGCTCCTTCCTTGGCTACATTGAAGGCCAGGCTGCAACCATGGTCCGTAGAAAGCACATGTGCCACAGAACAGAATTCCCACAGCTCCTGCTTCCATTGACCACCTGTGTGAAGTAATTGCTGGTACCTACCACCAATTTTGAGATGTATTTTGAGATATATTTTGAGATGAGCACTGCTTCCATTTCCTGTAGTTGTGATCTATCCAAGCTCTGTAAAATCTCAGCCAGGAGCCTCAGGGGTCTCAGTGCTTTGGTTTTCACAAAAGTGTCTGTGGTCAATGAACTGGCCCAGTGGCCATGACAAAAGAATAGATGCATACCCTGCCCTGCCCCATTACCCTTTATTCTTTTCAACACACTGCTGGATTTGTGGCTTTTGCTCTTTGCTCAGCTATTTATTTTAAGGCAGCTCATTGCAATTCCTGTCATTGCTTCCTCCTTATTTTTCCATTTAACCTGACTAGCTTGGCATGTTTGATAAGTTTGAGTGGACCCAACTCAGTCGTGGTGGCTGCAAGGACAACTCCACTGCCATCAGAGGCAGGGCACTGTGGATAAACTGCTTCTCAAGGCAAACCAATTACTTTGTTATCTCCTTTATTTGTTTCACACGCAGCCACTGCCTCTAAGCCCAACTGTAAAATTGTCCTTAGTTCTCATAAAGGAGAAAACTTCCTGTAGCTTGTTCCATGTGGTTCCAATTCCAGCCTAGCTTCATATTTCTACCCCTCCTGGTGGTCTCTGCCTTCCTTGGCTCCCATCCTCCCCAGTCTTACTACAGGGACTTTGAAGATGAAGCATTTTGATCTGTGCTCTGTATTTTATCTGTACCCTTTCAGCAATAAAAAGGATGCTAAATTCTTCTTCCCTCTCAGCCCACCAGTTTCTCTTCTCCCACCCAGTCTTGGAAATAAGCAGAAGTAGAAAGCTCAGATATTCCTGGGGCTTCTGGTGTTAATTTTTGGGGGAGGTTTGGTTTGTTTTTTATATAGTTTATCACAATCTTTGGTAACAGCAAACTGTTCTTTTAACCGAAAGGGTAGAATCATTAAGGTTGGAAAAGACGTCTCAGATCATCAAGTCCAACCATCAACCCAGCAGCACCACAGCCAATATGATTTTCTATTCTTTTTGAATTCACAAAACCAAACCAAAATGCTACAAGAAAATCACTGCCAGCACCTAGTAGGAATAAAGGTTTCAGACTCTGGGTGCAAATAGATACAACTGAACTGTGATTCCTCAGGTGTTTCAGTGCAGGGTGGTTTTCAGACCATGCACAGGAAGGACTTCCCTGGAGTATCCAGCTCTGTCTGTTTGGGGGGGTCTTCATTTCACTGAATCAGAGCATTGGTATGGTTGGAATAGACCTCTAAGGTCATCGAGTTCCATCATTAACCATTTGAGAAGAGATATCAAGAGAAGTTGGTTGCAAGACTTCCCCTTGCAGAATAGTGAAGAAGTGTTCCTTTATTTTGATATCTTATGACACTGAATTTGTAGGGGTGACACAGAAAGGAAGAGATTACCAAGTGCAGGGGGTGTGATCATCTCTAAACTCAACTTGGCAGAAGTCAGAAGAGTCAGTTCTGCATGATAAATGAACCGCAGTAACAAATACATGGCATCTCGCATTGCCTTGTGACACTAAAGTATGAAAACAGGCACGAGAGGGTAGGAAACATGAACAAAAATCTGCAGAATTTTACAAGAGGTGTGGACAGAGAAGGCAGAACAAGGAAATTGTGCAAACTTTTATCACAGTCACTTATGACTTTCTCTGGGGCTTGCATTTTCTGCAGTCTCCCTCTTCCTTGGCTGACTCTCCCTATAAAGCATTTTATGAGACGTGTGAAGTATTTTATGTAAAAAAGAAGTTGCATGGCACTGGACTGCAGGTCAAGGCAGGGAGGACACATTGCCAGAATAGCTGGTTAATCTCTTTCATCTTTCCCATGCTGTCACCAGTGCTTATCTGTTCCCAGAGGTATTGCAAAGTCATCTGTTTTCTCCGGTGGCGCGGCACAGTAATAAACCCTTCTGGTTTGACACACTTGCTGTTTGGGATGCTGGCTTTAGTTATGTTCATTCTGAGATCAGCTTTGTCTGTAATGTTCTTATGCTTTCTACTAGGATATTTATTTATTTATTTCTCCCCTGGGAATTCAGGAGTTTAGCCCCACATTTCTGTCACCTCCCTGGCTGGGTGCATGTTCACTCATACATGGTAACAGCACTTGGTTTGAATCCTGCTAGCTAATGAGCCTATGAGTTAATTGACTGAGTCTCTCTGCGGGGCTTCCAGCCCAGTTATTGTTTGATAGTTTCTCTTGCAATAATGACATGTCTAGGGCTTCTCTGCTCACTTTATGCTGAAGTAAGAACTCACTACCAGCTCCTGTGCACTGCTCTGATGTCAAAAGTGAGCTTTCTTGATTCATAAGGGAGGGAAGACCTCATTGCTCNAGAGGGCTTTTCCACCCAAACCAAGTCTATGATTCTCTAAGGAGTCCTTCACCATCTCTGTCAGCTTTTTGAGCTCATTTTTGTGTTGTTTTGTGTTTTGTCTTGTTTGTGACAGTACAAGGTTCACCCAAAGTTATTTAGGGCAAATGACATAGCTAAGGTCATTAGCAGCCACTCTATCTTAACACAGCTTTCAGATGCCCCTTGTTTCAAGATATCTAAAATTTGTTTCAGGAGAAGACATTCTCTTGTTTTTGAAATTTTTTTCCCTATTATTATCATTAATAAATCTGGAAAACAGATTTTATAGAGAAGAATTTTCCTAAGGAAAAGAATCCTGTGGGTTTTTATGTTTCCTTAGGACTTGCTTTTCACTTTCTTCTCTTTTGGATCCCTGTGAGACATTCCATTTTGCATTGGGCTATCAAAGAATC
>VWYK01052667.1:0-23430 GCA_013399775.1 Semnornis frantzii | reverse complement strand
GGTTTGATCAAGGTCCCATCCAACCTGGGTTTGAACATTTCCAAGGATTGAAGCCTCCACAGATTCTCTGAGCAACCTGTTCCAGTGTTTTGTTACCCTCACAAGGAAGAATTTCTTCCTAACATCTAATTTAAGTCCACCTTTTTCCAATGTGAAGGCATCACCCTTCATCCTCTCACTTCACACCTTTGTCAAAAGACCCTCTCCAGTTCTCCTGTACCTCACTTCAAATTCTGGAAGGCTGCTTTAAGTTCTGCCTGGAGCCTTCTTTTCTCCAGGTTGAAGAACCCCAATGATCCCAGCCTGTCTTCACAGCAGAGGTGCTCCAGTGTTCTGATCATCTTTGTGGCCTCCTTTGGATACCAAAGAATTCTTGGTTACTGTATCTTCCCCACATGACACACAGCCAAGTAAAGAGCAGGTGCTGCCAGAGGACTGGAGGAGATGGGATTGGAGGCAAAGCCTTCATCATTCCATGCTCACAGACACATACAATGAGGAGCTGCTGCCGCCTCTGGGCTGTCAACACAATCATTTAGTCCTAAACTGAGGTTAACTGAGCAAATTAGGTTTGGCCTGGTGAACGCAGGAAAAAATTCCACATCAGGTTTGGTTTTCTGCTACCTGACTGCAGCCTGTCTGAGCTGGACTCAGGGGTTTAAGGAACACAGAGTCCCTTCAACCAAGCTGGACAGAATATTGAAGATTTTAATCCACAGAGTGGCAGAACAATCCCAACCCATCTCCCACAAAGAATCCATTGTAAAGAACAGAATCTCTTTGTCCTTCAAAACAGGCTCCAAAATCCCTTCTACAGAGGGAATGCAAGACAGCAATCACAACTGTGCAGGACAGTCAAGGACTCTGAATCTAAGCAAGGAAGCTAGATGAGCCATTCAGAGGCAAACAAGATAGCCTTTTGATCATGCTATTTACATAGGAAATGAGGAGGACATGTCAGCCTGCCAGGGCTTTACTGTAACTGATGGCAGCAGACTGAGACATGACCCAGCCAGGAGAAGAGGCTGAACTTGGGCTCATCATAAGCACGACAAGGCTGGCAATATAGATCCTCGACCCACTGGTTCTGTGTTCTTCTGAGACACAATGCAAGTATCCTTAGATACTGCTCACATAGAGTGCTTTAATATCTAAAGGCTTGTGAAAGCTTCAGCTTCTAGAAGAGCCCAGAGGACAGCATGGCCCCAAAGATGGAGAGCAATGAATGCCACATAATTTTTTCCATATGAAAGAAATGCCTGTATAAATAGATATTTATTAAAACAAACAAATGAACAAAAAAGACCACTACCACCAAATGCATCAGGTTGGAAGGGTCTCTCAAACATCATTTTGTCTAACCCAAACTAAATCAGGTTGCTCAGGGTCCCATGAAGTTTGACCATAAATGTCTCCAGGGATGGGGCCTCCAATGCCTCTCTGGGCCAGAGCTTGAAAACCGTTTTTCCACTAGTAGATTCAGTTGCAAAAATCCTGGTATTGTTATTGCCTCTTCAAATGAAGACACTTGATGTGAGCTAATGTTTCTACCCACCCCAACAACCATGCCACAGTCACTGAGATTGATGGAGGCTGTCAGAGAGATAAAAGGGAGACAACCCTATGGTGCTTAGAGATAGATGGAAGCCCTGTCTCAATCATTGCTGGACTGTTTATCTCACAAGCAAAAGTGGTTTATGGAGCCAAGCTGCAGGGTCACTTAAAATAAATGTTCTCTCCAAGGGGAAGCCAAGGCAGGAAAGATAGAGGGAGGGACTGTGTTTGCTACCAAGAAATCGCATGCTGCCTGGACAGCCTTTCTCACAGTTTTCTGGGCACTGAGGGCAAGCTTTCCAGAACTCTTGGAAAAACAAGGAACAAGAAGAAATTCCTATTTTTGAAGCTATCTTGACAGTCACGGGATTGGAACTGGTGATCAGTGCCAAAGTTAGACTACTTCTCCAAGACCTTTAATTGGGGCTTGTCTCTCCCTTCCTATTCCTACTAGTCCTTAGTTGAAGCTCCCTTTGCAGCATTATCTTAACTCCACGCTCCCTGCTTAATTCAAAGCTGTAGAAGCAACTCATTCCTGACAAAACATACACACACAAAAAGAAACCCCAAAAAAATAAAAGACAGGGAGGAACAGATGAATTGACAGAAAGTGTTTGTTGTCTGTCTCTGTCCCACCATACACAAGATAGCAGCTCCACAGGATTCTGAAATTTAATCTGTCACTAAGATATCACTCCCCAGTTAATTACCTGTTAAATCCTCCCCCATTTTATGTATATGATGCACATCTTACACATTTCTGCAGACCTCTATCCCCCCATCACACAGTAACGGTGTTCCACCCCTAATTAAGTAAGCACTCTATGAAATACCATGGAGAAGTTTGCAATGGAACCAAACAGCTAATCCATGGGCAGTGAGATGCTGGGTTAATTAAGAAGGCTTGGAAGCATTGTTTTAGGTCATAAACGGGTTATCAGTTTGCCTGCTGCTGAGTTGGGCACTGCATGACCACAGTTGGACTGTTATTTAATTGGAGTTTCTTACCCCAGCTCATCTTCTGGGGTAATTCCTCTATGCAGCTTAACAGGTCTCAAAACAATAGAACTGCAGAAGCCCTGTGGCTTAAAGAAGGGAACTTAAAATTCTTCCATCTGACTATTCTACACACTCATTCAGCTAAAAACTCTCAACTACTTTCACCAAAACAGATTTTATCAGCTCAGTTTAGAAGGGGTCAATTATGGATGAACCATAGTCCCATGAGATTTTGCTCCCAAAGCTCCTGTCCCTTCCACAACTGCTGACCCAAAAGAAGGGATCGAGTCCAGTTATCAACAGTCCAAATTTCAAAGAACTGGTTTTTATTCTGCTTAGCTGATTAATTACAATTTCATTTGCACTTCTCAAAACAAACAGTTAAAAAGCACACTGTTTACTAACAGACTGCAACTACAGCAGAGTACTACAACCAGGACACTTTGCATGCTGCTGTTAGCTTTATTCCTGACTCGAGTGAAGCCAACCAACTCTTTCCTCGCTCTGTAAATAAGCATGATTGTTTATTTCGTGGCAGTAGCTGAAGGCTGAATTCAGAGGCTTTTAAGGACTAGGATTCTGCAGAGAAATTTAAAATATGTTTTATATATATATATTTTACAATGGGTATCACAATGTTTGTTTTCGTATCTGCTTCTAAATGGACTAATTGAGAAACACATGGAACCAAACAGGGTAGTAATCAATTTACTGTGCTACAAAGGAAAACTCAGTACCTCCACAGATATGGTAAGCACAGTGTACCTCCAAAGCAGCTACAGGCTTAGAAATTAGGAGTTTAAAGGATTTTTAAAGGAAGAGATCTTCACTTTTTCTTGCTGGTGAGCTAAGTTAGACACACTGATTACATAACATTGATAAAAGAAGCTTATTCTAAGAGAAAATAATCAAGAATCTTTAAAGAGCATTGCTAATGCTGCAATGGCTATTTTGACACGCTGGGTTAGTAGCTCAGTGTGATGCCTACAGCCAAGACAAGAGCAAAGTGTTCACCTCTTTAGCTGTAGCCCCTGGCTTTGGAGCATTCAGCAGGAAAAGTGTGCACGTCAGCACTCTCCCAGCTGGCTGGGCGAGATTTCATTGACGCCAACCACAGAGCGACTGCGCTAGCTCACCGAGATGCCACAGCATGAGAAGTGAAGGGTGGGGGTTAAACAAGTAGCAATGCACACCAGATGTCTGAGGAGGACATCTAAAAGATTTGGAGCAGAAGGAAGCAGGGATTTTTTTGTTTTGTTTTTTCAAATAATAATTAAAAAATCCCCTTCAATGCCATAAATATTTATACTAAATCCAAGAAACTGGCCAAGTTCAAACTTGTCCTATATGAGTCATCCAGCATTTCCCTCACCTTATCTTCATTTAATGTGTTCTGTGTAAAAACACTGCAAAGGTGGTGCCATAATTATGTCAACTTTTTTTTTTTTTTTTCCCCTGTGCTAATAGTACTGCTTTAGAACAGATTACTTTCCAAAGAATACAAACAGAACAACTAAATAGTCTTATTTTACTTGGCTAGCCCATGTGGCATTTACTGGTCTTCCTAGAGAATTAAAATTTGTGGAGACAGCCTCTTTTTCATAGGACAGCTTTGATTTTCTTTATGGCCATTTGATTAAAGCTAGCAATGAAGAGAAATCAACTCAAATTTAGCCATCTGGAGCCAAGAAACAGTAATTTTCTGAAAGATCCTGCTCTAAAATTGTCCAAAGCTGCTAATTTTACAAATATCTAAACTTACTTTCAAAAGTGAGAAATACTGTGCACTAATAATCAAACACCAGAGTGCTCCACACCAAAACAAGGAAATATTTCCCAAAAGACAACTACTATTCCAAAACAGCCACTTAAGCAGTTTAGGTTTTCACTCTTCTCACAGAAAAGATTGCTGGGTTGGGCACTTTGTGGATGGTAACTACAAAGGCTGTCATCAATCTGCTGTTCTGTGATTTTTTTTTGTCAAAATAAAATGTAATAAATATTTCATTATTGGTTTATATTCCCAAACAGCAGTACTGTTCCTATCCTGGGGGAAAAAAAGAAAACCAAACAAACAAAAAACCAGGCTCATCTACTAAATAGTTTTTACTTCTAACTACAATCCTTGTTTAAAGGAAAAAAAAAAACCCAGAAAAAAACAAGCCTCCATTTCTGCATGCAGAGGAATAAACAGTAAGTTTTGCAAACCAAGGGAGGTGTAATGCTGAGTGGTTTCCATGCCTGCTCTGTCAAATGGGTTTCCAGGAAAAACTACTGCTTTTTAAACACAACTGGTTCCAAACTTTTCCTGGGAGAGTAAATAAATTTCCTGGAACCTGCTAGCAACGTTTGGACAAATAGGAGGAAAGTTATACACTACAATGGTTTGATTCTCACAGCTGACAAGGAACACTCCAAAAAGATGAGGAGTGAAAAAAAAAAAACATGTCCTAAAATCATGGAAGAGAGACTCCTGTAACAACATACATTATGAAAAGACAGGAACCATGGGGTTTCTGAGAACTATGGTGGTACTTCCCTACTAAGGGCACACTTTCCTCCTTCCTCCTGTGCCACAAAGGCTGTAACATTCCATTTCAGCCCTAAAATGATCCACCTCTATTCATGTACAACTCGTTTGGGATGATCTCATGCTCCAAAGACAAAATGAAACAGAAAGTGTCAGGTTTTTTGGAGACAAAGATTGAACTCGACCATGAGCTGCTGTGTTTAACAAGTTCTTGCATTTAACACTAAGGGTAACACAGTGACAAAGGAAGAAAAAAGAAGAGTGTTACTTTAAAAAAATCTGATACCAAACAGTGCCACAAAACTTGGGTAAAGGAGACATTCTAAACGTGTTTGACACTTTTCCCCTCACACTGCTATTAATTTTACCTTATATTTTTCTGGACTGACTTTCCTATTAACAATCTAAATATCTAAAGATCTGTGATGAAGGACCAGCACCTCACTGAAGGTTCTGGATTACTTTTCCTTTGGCTAGAAGTGGTGCTGTGGTGGTCCCAGGAACATTATCACTCCAACTTCAGCAAGGTTATGCAAGAAAAAGTTGTGTGGAACTCCTTCCTTGTAAGTAAAACACTCCAAGTTTGCCCTACCTTAGAATCAGTGCCAACCTACTACTGATATTAAGAATAAAACTCTTCCAACTCCATCCATCCGTAAAATTGACAGAGGTAATTCTAATTAAGAGCTTAACTGCCTGTTCAAACCACACTTATGCAGGATGATCCACGGCCTCTCTTCCCATCCCACCAAGACTCCAAGACGCATGCCAGTACCCACACCAAGCTACACGCACCATTACACCAACCTGTAGAGACAGGCATGAGAATGGCAGCTCACGCTTCAAAAAAGCTGCTAGATGATCACCAAGGGAGATCTGCCCCCAGGAAATCAAAGCCATGCATGGTGGCACTTGTGGTGTGTATGTTACTGCACCCCCAGCAGTAACTGGCAGAGAGCTTGCACAACAACCTCTAGCAGATCACGCCATTATCCTCAGGACTTGCATGGCTCTTCCTGAAAGGGAAACAATGACCCTGTGTGTCCAGCAATCCATCCGTGCTCATTTGTAAAGTCATTTTCAAGGAGATGATACAAGCTGCATGATAGAGAAGAAAAAAAAAAAAAAAAACAAACCACCCCACTGGCTGGCCTTAAGAAAAAAAAGAAATTAAACCCAAAAACACTGATGATTCTTAAACACTGAAGAAGTATAATACCATTTTTGTCAAGACTCCTCCAGAAACTTGTGTTCATCACTACCTCATGCTATTATCAGTGAAAAATTATAGGCTCTGTCCTGCTGGATTACTGTTAGTGTAAACAACTTTGCTAAATTGCTTGGCACGCTGTCTGCATGCAGCATGTTAAAAACTCTGTAGGCTATTCAGCCAAAATCAAATATAAAGGCCCATCTGTATTAATCCACAAGAAGAAATTAATAGACAACTATTTTCATGCAAAGCAGATACTTTAAAAAGGCAAACCCAATACATATGGATGAACTTTTTCATTCATAATTTTAGATGTTGCACAATGGAGGCTGTTGTTGAAGCTTTATTTTTTTTCTCCAACAGCTCTCCATACAATGCAGGGCATTGTTCAGACTCTGGAGCAATTTGAGCTTTTTTTCAATGTCTCCTAAAATCCCTGGATTTATATCCAAAGAGACTTGGCACTGTAACAAATTTGACTTGTGAGTAACAACTTACAGCCTTTAAGCAAATTGCTCATTAACACAGAATTCAACTCACTGCTACAAACCTCACTATCTTTTATCTCAATGAAGAAAAAAAAAAAAAGTGCCTCCTGTCTTATCTATTGAAAGTTGTGGGACTCACCATTATATCTGTGGTTTTAACTTCCTTGTTTGACTTCTCAGCACAAATGCTGAACTAGCATCTAAGGGTAAGGAAAACAACAGAACTTCAGAGTAAAAAAGTGCTGAAGTATGACCTAAATCTATCCTGCCTTTGATGGACGAGGAAAATAAACTGAATTTTGATGTCAGGACTGAAGAGGATATTCCCAACTTTGTGCTAGGAGGAAATGAGTAAGAAAAGCCCAACTGTGAAGTTGGAGCTCTTTGTTATTTCCTGAACATAAAAGACATCAAAAAAGAAAAACCCACAGAATGACCTAGAAATGAGGAATGTTCTCTAGGTGCATCTTAATTTACATGACTTTGAACAGAAATTTTACACTGCATTACAAATAAGAACATTTAATTCACCATGAAGGAGATTTTTATCCCATTTATTCTTCAACCAGTTCTTCACAGAAGAATAGTGTTAAAGTCATTGGATATATTTAGAAACTAAACTTCGGAGTTAATAGGAGAAACTGATGCTACGAACCCAGAGTAAAATGCAAAGTCAGCAAAGAAAGCTGATGGAAACTCTTCTTTAGGAGGTAAGAAAACACTCTGCATTGCATTAAAAAGCAAATGAGGTTAGCAGAATCTGTTTCAGGCTGCTCTTTTGGTATCAGTGGCTTGTCTGGGAAGGTGCACACATATTCCAAATGCCTTGCAGTGCCCCAAGAAGACACAAGGGCTGTGCAAGCTCAGTGCTGAAGCCAACTAACGCTTCATTGTTACAGGAAGGCAGGGAAATAATTATGTAATGTGCCACTAACTAATGTAAGCTGTCCTGAAACTGAAAAGGGGTGGTTTCCTACAAATCTGGATCCAATTTTCTTCATTAAAAAATAAATAAATCCAGCCTTCTGGACTGTCCAGAGAATTCTGTATAACTCTTCTGAGTGTTCCAAGTCTCATAACGTGCCTGTGGGATTGCTTAGCATCTTATTGCATTTCTTTATACCTTTCCCAGCACATCAGTTCAAGCCCTGAGAATGCAGTAATAACAGAAAGCATTTGAAAATGGGAGAGAGAGGAAGGCAGGCAGAAATCTGCCTTCCAACACACCACCAGCTGTATGCTCCCTCAGATAAACAATCTAACTAAGCAGATCTGCTTGGAGGCTGCCACCTACTCATACATATTCCATGGGAAATAAGGAGCCAGAACTCACTGGGCTGCCACTCCTGCATTAGTTCAAGGCTGGGATCACCTGTGATTTGTTTCAGCCCCCCTGCCATTACCTCACACACAAAAAAGAATATTCATCTCAGGTTAAGTGTGTTTCCATTGCAAAACAAGATGCAGATGTCCCATCTCTGAATGCATGCCCGGATCAAGTGTCTGCCATTTGATACCAAGCGCTGGGAATGCCAGACTAGGACAGAATGGTTCTGCTTGGTGGCCTTTGCACCTCCGGGGGACAACAGCCTCCCAAGAGCGTTCAGATGTCTCTGAGCTCATTAGCAAGAAAACAATGATAAGAAAGCACTACTTATTAAACTGCCCATTGTTGGTAACTGGCAGCGAATGTTTAGCGGGAGGGTATCAGATGTATTTGTGTTAAAAATCAGCATCCAGATGCCGAGTCAATAATTCTCTAATTATTTATTCTTTTCCTCATTGCACGAAGTATATTACACCAAATTCCTTGAAATGCCTCATCATTGTTAATGCAACTAGCCACTTCCCCACTGGTGAAGACTAAACATCCTCATTCGAATGATTTGAAAATCTTCTTTCATCAGAGAGAAAACTCAATGTGCTTTTTCATGCAACTTGTTTAAAAAAACTCTGCCATGCCATTAAAGTTAAGATTTTCTTCCAAAAGCATCAATCAAGCAATCAAGAGATGAGATTACCATGGGACATCATGAGGAGCACAAAGCTAGTAATTGGATTAATAAAACACTCCAAAGGACACAAATTATCACTGTAAAACAATCTCAAGGAAAGGAAATGGCTTTGTTTTATGGCTCAAAGTTATGGACCCTCTTTCAAAACCCATCTAACATCATCTCTGGTTGTAATCCTTTTGCTGGTTGTGGCTGTTCTAATTATATGAGTGTGCAGAGCTTTCCATCACACTGAGTGCTGAGAGGCCAGAATGCACCTCTGGAGATCATCTAGTCCAAATCTCGTGCTTACAGCCAGGCCTAACTAGGGCAGGTTGCTCAGGGCTATGCCAAATTGGGTATCATCTCCAAAACCGGAGACTCCACAACCCCTCTGGGCAACCCCTGCCAGTGTCATACCACCTTCAGAGTAAATAAACAAACAAAACTTAAAATTCTCATGATTGAGAGAATAGTCAACCTCAACTAAGATTCCACTGGTCAGCTAAATTTGCAACACACCGTTATCTCTTAACAAGTAACAGGATAGCTTCTAGATCTCCCATTTCCTCACCCACGACCTCAACAAAAGGCCTCTCGTCTGTCAATAAAGCAGATCCCATCTGTATCAGTCAGCATTCTGCTCTCTTCCTCTAGACCTCCACAGAGCAGGCCCAAAGCGAAAATAAGTTTTAATTATCAGAACTCAACAGCACTCTATGAATAAGTGTTGCCACACTCGCTGGAGTGTGACCATGAGTGACACTGGAGAGGAACAAATTAAGACATGGTTGAGGTTTCCTGCACCTACCAGCCAAGGACAACTAACCAAGTGCTGGTGTTAGCAGATAACACATAGCTATCTGTAACTCATGCTGGGCAAGAAAAAGCAGGACTTGTCTTGGGATGCAAATTACATTCTCTGCTCCATGTGGAACTAAAGGGCTGCCAAACACACACGATGGAGGAACTCTTCCTATTTCCTATGTACTCATACATCTCTTATCCATAGGCTGCAGGCACAAGTCAATGGCACATAGTCCCAGTGGCTCGTGCCAGAGAACCATTAAAGCCACTAGTAAACCTCATAAAGTGCCAACTGACCAGAAAAAGAGTTACCTCGTAAGTGTTTCAAGAGAGAATATAAAGGAATAAACAACTACCTCACTTATTTCCTGTGGCATATAGGTCTGTGATTCTTCCTCTGAAATTTCAAGCCCATTTTAATGTCATACAACGTATTTGTATTTTATCCTGCATCTGCAAAAATACTTTTCAGGAAGGCTTCTACTTATAGTAGTTCAAGTATGCCTTTTGATAAATCCTAATTAATTGAGTTTGAAAGGGCACTTTGTTGTCCATACAGCTACTCCCACAGCAATGCCTTTGAAAAGACAAGATCTATCAACTGCTGCCACCACTCACTTATAAAATAAATATGACGGCAGAGGCATGGAAGATCTGTAGGCATCTGTACAACACCCTTGGAGTTCAGTGCAGATGTGGCCAGTGTTTATACTTTTTAAACCACGGGGATATAAACACCTCACTATAAACACCACCGAAGTTTTGCTTTTCTTTTCTTCCTTTTGTGTGTGTTTATTTTAGCGTTAAAAATGTTCACTTCCACAATAAGGAAAACAGCAACAGATGTTTAAACTAAACAGTGGCTGCTACAGTAGAGTCTACTCCTTAAGCTTTTGAACTATTAAAGATATGGTTAAATAATTATCAAAGAAAAACAGTACGGAAAATACAAAGGGGGTTGGAAAGAATCATCCATAGATATTAGGTATAATTATGATGAATTGAACTTGTAAGCCCAAACTATTTTTTTTTTGCCTCAGTCAACAAAGAACTCGGAAACATGTACTTTGTAAGAATTTCAACACAAAACTTCATGGTCTTTATCAGAAGCTCTTAACTGCTCCAAAAAACCTGCACTGGTCACTACAGAGAGTAATGAAAGCAAAGAAAGAGAGGATCCTGCAACCTGGTTTGGTGGGGTTTTTTTGTTTGTTTTTTTCCCTCTGGTTGGCTGGGGTTTTGTTTGTTTGGTTGTTTCTTTTGTTTTGGCTTTTTGTTTGTTTGAACTACTTTTCTTGCTGTAACCAAGAAAACAAGGTATAAGAAACCTTGACAATCCAATTGCTGAATCCCAGCTCTATGTTACTCAGTACTGATCTTCTAAAAAAAAAAAAATTAAAAAAACTGAAGGAAATACGTACACATTTGTGCAGGAAAGAAAGAAAGAAGCGGGGAAGGAAGTGAAGCAGAGATATTAACAGTTCTACGGGGAGCCCCTCCACTTCCTGAAGGAAAGAAACGTGGCTGTGCTGGTTTGATGACAGAAAAGATGGTATTTTCCAAAGTGAAGTTCAGCTTCCCTGCCTTCTGGCTCAGTCTTTTTCTGAGTATGAATAGATAGCTTTGAGTCCTAGGTATCCTCCTTATGGTTTACTTCCCTGACAACTGCAGCAAGTTTATTTTCCAAACGAACATGGAAAACGTTCCTGCTGAATCAGAAGAAATATTTCTGCAAGGCCTGTGTGTGGCTGCAGCACACAGAGCCCCATTGCCAAGCTGAGTTAGCTCAGTGGTGCCTCTTTCCAGCCCCAGCCAGGCCATAACCACTTCTGCGAACTGCACGTAGATAAAACTCCACTGTGTTAAGAAAGTGATTTCATCCTGATACGTCGGGCAGCTTCCAACCAGCCTTACTAGAGCTGGCAACACGGAGAGCAACCCCCAGTCTACATCGGCTGAAAGCGACAGAAGAGAAACTCAGATCCTGCAAAGAGGGGCAAAGCCCCCTCGGTTTTCCAGCGCGGGAGTTGTGTAACGCTGTCCCCAGGGGCCGGCATCGTGGGGCGGTTCCTGGGCAGGGGAGTGCAGGGGCTGGCGGCCATGACCGGGCCCCGGCTCCGCTCCGCGGGGCAGGGGTGCCGGACAATGAGCCCCGCCAGCCCCGCCGTCTCCTGGAGGCTCGCGAGTGAGAGCTGCCGGGATGGATCTCCAGTGGGGATGTGCGGTGAATCTCACACCCAGCCAACCGCTTCTACAGCCCCTGAAATCAGGAACGAAAACTCTACCTGCCACACAACCAGCGTGGCTTTTACATAATTTCACTTTTTGTTAAAGATAAGGTAACACTAAATTAAGCCTTTGTTTTAAAACAAAAGGCAGGCAAATTCAATGAAAAGGAAAAAAAAAAACCCTCCCCTTAAACAAAGCTTTAACCGCACACACTGCAAAGCATCCCATCACCGACTCTACAGATTTCCGAGAGGAAAACTTCAGGCTTACAAACTAAATGCATCCGACCAACGGCGCTCGGTGGAAGGAAACCATTACCTTCGTAGCACAGAATGCCGATATTGTTGTTCATCTTGTCCAAGTACTGGTAGTTCAACAGGTCCATCTTCATAAATAGCATTTATCGGGCTAGCAGAAGAGACCCGCTCGCCTGCGTTCGCCCGACTTCAGGAAAGAGGAGGAGGAGGAGACCGAGCAGAGGGTGCCGAGGGCTCTCCCGGCTTCCCGAACTTCACCAGCACAAGGCCCGGCCTTCGGCTCACCAAAGCAGAGCGCACAGAGGAGGGCTGGAGCGACTGAAACACACACGCGCGCTCTCTCCCTTCCGAACTTCGGGAAGCTAAACTCTTCTGTGTCCTTCAGGACAAAGAAGAACTGTCTAAAAAACTTTTCAAGTCTTTTTCCAANGTCAGAGATGTTTGCTGCACAACATCAGCCTCCCAATGCTCCCGCGGCTGCAAAGGAAGGGGCGGCGGCGGGGGGGGCCTGGGGCAGGCCGCAGAGAGGAGCCTGGGGCAGCGGGGTGCTCGGGGAGGAGAGGGCCCTGCAGTAAGGCGCCTTGGAAAGAGGGGAGCCCACAGAGAGGGGCCGGAGGCAAAAGGGAACTCGCAGAGAGGGGGTCCAAGCAGCCAGAGCCTGAGACGGAGGGAGGGGCCTGGGGGAGGAGAGGTCCTGGGAAGAGGGTGCCTGAGCAGAGGGGGGCCGAGCAGAAGGGAGCTTGGGCTGAGGAGTCCGAGTGGCGCCGGCCCCTGGCGGGGGAGCAGCAGGGCATTGCCCAAGGTGAGGAGGAGGAGTGGGAAGGCAGGGGCAGCCCGGGGAGCAGAGAGGCCTCCTTCGGGCACAGGGCAGGAGCTGACTGAGAGCAACTTTCTGGTCAGGCTGCTGAACAGAACTGAGCTAAATCCATCTGTTTAAAATTAATTCCCTCTCTTAAACGTTTACTTAATTTCCTAGCATGGCCTCAGGCATATCCCAGTACTGCTGCAGCAAAAAATACTGCTGTTTTACAGGAACAAAACAGGAGCTCTGGTATGATAAAGACAATTAAATGAAGCACAGTGGATACACCTGTATGCATACAGATAGGTACATGGTACTCACACACATGAAACTAGAATTCAACCGGGAGACTTTCACATCTGTTTTTTTAGAGGCTTACCAACAGTTAAATGTTCTGTCTTCTGGATTTCTAAGAGATGCCAAAGCTCCAGCTGAGATGACACCAGTGATGGAGATTCTTATAGCTGTCCCTCTTACCTCAGGATGTGGTCTGCCCTTCTGCAGTCACAATCTCCATCACAAAGACTCCAGCTGCTCATAGGGATAGATGCGTGTGACTTGTCCTAGGAAGGCAGAACATCTCCAGAGGTGTAGGCATGTGCTAACCTAATGGGCATTAGTTTGCATTTCCTGCACCTGATCAGCATCTTAAGTCCGATTTGACAGGAAAACAAGTAATGGGTAAGTTTGGACTCAGACAAAATTGAAAAAGCTAATGGAATCCTAATCTGCTCTCTGTCCTCCTTGCCTTGTAACACAAGTCATTACTTCTTTTCTGGGATGGAGAATGTTCATTCCACAAGAGCAGAGAGTTGGGAAAACAAAAACTTTCATTTCCACCTTGAGAACTTTCCCCTCTTAGCAAAGGGGAAGATCCTACACTACAGAAGCAACTCATTTTGTCAAGGATTTTTGAAAAGGACTGCTTGAATGTTCTGGAGATTTCAGTGAGAAGAAATAATTTCATTAAATTTCCAACTGACAAACAGGAGTAAGAAATTCATCCCCAAGGAAGCCTCGCCAGAACCCAAATAAGGTTCCACCTCACTTCAGACAAAAAGTACTCCTGTCTTTTGCACTTCAACTGAAGGAGAATGTTCACCTACAGTGCTGAATTCAACCCAGCAGGAAACATACCACCTGAAAGGGATTCTGCACTGCTGGAAAGATGAAGGTCGAGAAACCGTTAACTGATTGTTTATATGCAAGAAGGGCACTCTCCTAACTGGAAGTGTCCTATTAATCTTGAAGTTTTTTCACCACATTAAAGTCTCACATGCACTTGACTCTGAGGTAACAGTACATCTGCTGGATGGGACCTAATAAAAAAAGGCTGCAGCTATGTTTTTGTCTCACAGGATTTGTTACGACAAAGCTGAAATCACACATCTCCAGACCAAAATAGTGCATGGCATTTTCTAGAAAGAAAATGGAGAGAGAACAGCATGATGGGTTTTAAGCAGGGAGGTCAGGAGTTTTAGACAATAGATCGTGTCCTGCATGCTCAAATTCAAAGACAGCTGACACCAATGCTTCAGGTTAGAAGGGAAATCTTAGCCCTTTAAGATATAAGTTGCAACAAAAATCCAAACCTACGACATTAGCAAGAGAGGGACATTTTTTTCAGCATGAAATGCAAGTTTCTTCCTTAAGCGTGTCAACACTTTTGGGGAAAAATATTTCTGAGATGTATAGTTTAATACAGAGAGCATCTCCGACTTTACGTTGATACAAAACACTTGAAAGATGCCTGGGGAAGGACAAGCAGAGAGAAGTCTTTTTCTCCAGTTTAAAGTACTTTGGTTTTTTTGTGGGATGTACAGGTGATGTGGAAGAAAAAGCAATACCCTCAACTTTTTTAGAGCACTGCTCTACAAGACAGGGTTTGCACAGTGTGTTAGCCACACAAAAGCAACTGCAATAAAAACACCTCTATATTCGAAGATACATGTTTCTTCAAGTTGTCTGGAAGAGCAAGGTTGGGTATTGTCTACAAACCACTGCTCAGCAGTGCTGTCCAGACACTAATAAAGAAGTTAAAGCTTTATTAGACCAGCAACTACTGGCCTGCAGGTTTTAAGACAGTAATGAACGCTTGCCGAATGTTGTATATTGGACTTGGATGCTTCACATCAAATAATAATGAACTGGTACCAAACATGGAGAGCTTGATGAATTTCCAAATAAAAATATCTACACCAAAAGTGAGGCAATGCTTAGTGGAAGAACAAGGCAGGGATTATCTCAAGCATTCTAAAACCTTTCTTTGAAAGAAAATTTAAGGCCAGCAGATGTTAACCTCAAATACTGACAGGGTCACTATGAAATACTCTGTTCCTGACAGCAAAGAATTCCTAACAGCTTGATTCAAGCTGCTGTTGTAACACACTTCACCAGTCTGAGATACTTGTCACTCAACTGGAATCAATAATCACTGCAGCAGAGAACTGGATGCAACATATGCAGAAAAACACACCTGACATAATCATTTTGGTTGGAAAAGACCTTTATGATCATCAAGTCCAGTCACTAACCCAGCACTGCCAGGTCACCACTACACCATGTCCCTCATCACATCTACACAGCTTTGAAGCCCTTTCAGGGATGGGGACTCCACCCTCTAGGGAAAAGACGTTTCTGCTGGTCCTATCACTCCTTTCCTGGGAGAAGAGATTGATCACCTCGGGACCTTTGTTAGTTCACTCTAATCTTCTACATGTTGATAGATACACACGCAGTTATGTGCTGTAGTATCTCTGCTTTGTAGGAGCTAGAGTAGTTCCTGTAGGACCGCTGACACTCTCCTTCTGCAGAGCAGATAAATGGCAGTGTCTGTGCATAAAACACTCGAAACGCTGTACTTCTAACACAACAGCATCCCCTAGAGGTAACTGAAAAGCCACATGCGTCCTTCTGAGACACCCTGGGCTTCTGTCACATAGGAGATCAGACCACAGGATGTTAGGGTTGGAAGAGACCACTGGAGGTCATCGGGCCCAATCCCACTACCAGAGCAGGACCATAGAATCCAGAGCAGGTTGCACAGGAACACATCTAGACAGGGCTGGAAAGTCTCCAGAGAAGGAGACCCCACAACCTCCTCTGGGAAGCCTGTGCCAGTGCTGTCACCCTTAAGAAACTCTTCCTCATGTTGAGGTGGAACTTGCTGTGCTGCAGTTTCCATCCATTGCCCCTTGTCCTATCCCAGGGCACAAGTGTGCAGAGGCTGTCCCTGTCCTTTCCTTCCTGACACCCAGCACTCAGATACTAAGATACTTCTTCGATCCCTTCTTAGATGTGGTTCTAATTAACCCATGTAGAAGATGAGACAGTTCAACTTCTTGATGATCTTCTGATCAAGCAAAAAAAAAAAAAAATCAATCTTCATACAAGAATGTCTTATCACAGAAGTATTCTAAGGCAGGCAAAGCAAACAAGAAGAAAAAAAAAAAAATCCACCAGAGGTGGTTCTAAAGCATAGGTAAATCACCACTGTCAAAACCAGGAGGCTAAATGTATTTTGACACCTCATCCCTGTGTCAGAGTAGAGCTTGACAAAACTCTGTGCTGCTTGCCTCCAACCAATGCAGGGGGGCTGCAATACATGAGCTTTAAAGATCCCTTCCAACCCAACCCAGTCTGTGAGTCTATGAATTCTCACAGTAAGAAAACATCACCACTCTCCCTCTTGGGGAACAGAGTAGTACACTTAGGAGAGTAGGGTGAAGCAAGTGCTGCTGTGGCCTCGGCTCCATGTGTTTTTCCCCTGCGCTGGCTGATCCGTAGTCACATGGGCCAATGTTCCCTGGCACTGGGTCACTTTTGCTGCACTTCTCTCAGCTTCTTTTCATCTAAATGGAATCTGTCTTTTGGCCGAGACCCCTCTGCAACAGAGACCACGAGAGTCACACTGAAAGCAAACATCTTACCCAGCTAAAGCACTGGTGCAGATGGACCCACAGCTGAAGGGAACTGAATGCTCTTCAGATCAGAAGTCCCCAAGAAACCTACCTTTTCAACAAGTTATAGTGCATGTTGTGAATGTGGTAGGTGATTTGGTCACTGCTTCCTAACTGCTGATAAAACTTTTGCACTATAAAAATAAATAGTCCTAGCTTATTGAGAAATAACAGGGCCCAAGAGAAAAATGAATCCTTACAATCAGATATTGTTCTGCTTGAAATTTTGTGGGAGGAAATGGCAAATGTTTCATATATCAAGTCCATAATATCAGCTTTGACAGTAAAGACTTTACATATTTTTTACCTAAACATAGATTCAGAGAATGGTTTAGGTTGGAAGGGACGTTAAAGATCAGCTAGTTCCAGCCCTCCAACATGAGCAGAGACACCTCCCATTAGACCAGGTTGTTCAAGGCCCTGTACAACGCGGCCTTGAACATCTCCAGGAAGGGGGCATCCATAACTTTCCTGGGCAACCTGATGCAGTGTCTCGCCACCCTCACTGTAAAGAATTTCCTCCTGATCTCCAGTTTAAATCTCCCCTCTTCCCACTCAAAGCCATTGCCCCTCAGCCTATCGCTCCCAGCCCTTGTCAAAAGTCCCTCCCCAGCTCTCCTGTACCCCCCCCTCCCGGTACTGGAAAGCTGCTCTAAGGTGTCCCCAGAGCCTAAGATCTCCCCAGAGCCTTCTCTTCTCCAAGCTGAACAGTCTGTCCTCTCTGGACCACCTCCAACAGTTTATCCTTCTTGTGTTGTGGGCACTGGATCTGGACACAGTGCTCCAGATGGAGTCTCAGCAGAGGGGCAGAATCCCCTTCCTGTCATGCTGCTCTCACTGCTTTTGATGCAGCCCAGCACACAGCTGCCTGCTGGGCTGCCAGCAACCACTGCTGGCTCATGTTGAGTTTTTCCATTGACACCCCCAAGGCCTTCTCCTCAACATACACTGAGCTGCTTCAGAGGACATGTTTCCAAGCAAGTTGTCATGGAGGACTCTCCTCTTCCTCCTGTCTCTCTGCTGTCCTTAACCCTGCCCATCTTCAGCCTCCCCTTGTCTCTCCTTACTGTGCTCTCCCATGGGTGCCGTTGCCTTGGGCTGTAGCAGTGAAGAGCCTGAGAAAATAGTTTTGGTGCAGTTTTTCCAGCTTGGTCTACGTTCCCTGCCATAAAACATCTTTCATTGGGAAAATGCATGATGCTGGCCAAGAATCAACACCAGAGAAGAACAATGTGCAAGTCACTCTCTTGGACACAACTGAAATTTCTCCCCCAAAGAGGAACAATTTCTACAGTGACCTATTTTAGAATCATAGAATGGTCTGGGCTGAAAGGGATCTCCAAAGGGCATCCAGTCCAGTAAGCAGAGGCATCCTCAACTATGCTGGATTGCCCAGGGGCCTCAACTGCCTCCTTGGGCAACCTGTTCCAGTGTTCCACTACCCTCATGGTAAAGAACTTGTTCCCAAATCCCAAATGATTTTGCATCACTCCATTTTCGAATGGGCACACCTGCTGCAAGTTCCGAGAGCAGACGGGCATTGTGATACACCACCTATGAGCTCACCACTCTCAGAGGAGGTGGTGGAGGAATACAGCAAGAATATTTGGCCCCAGGTTTGACCTTCTTGAACCAAGAGGAGGACATTGTAGTGAACAGCTGCTAGGTGGCGATGTGCCTGAAGGAAAAATGTAGCTTTTCCTTTCCCACACACAGGCGACTGCAGAGCTGCTGCATCTCCAGTTTTATTATCTCATTAGAATACATTTCACAGGGGGAAAAACAGTAAACAAAAAATCTCTTTTAAGCAAGATGAAGTGTTTGATTTTAAACACATTCAGATACAATCAGAAAATACAATTACAGTGTGTTAAACGTGTAGGAAGCTTAGATGCATGATAAGGAAAATGACACTTGATGTTTCTTGTAAGCAGCTACCCACCAGCTGTGCTCCTTTAGAGAGCCACACAGAACAACACAGACCTCGACTCATTGCTGAGTCGAGTATCACAAACCCTACCAACTTTATATACTTTTAGTAGAGCATTAAGTAACCACAACCACACCAGTGAACAGAAAATATCAAAACAATATTCTTCCAGAGCACTTTTTTTTTTTAAGCATAAAGATACAAAGCAAATGAATTTTAATCACATCAAGCCACCCTCTCCCTTTCACAGCCTTAAAAAGCCCCAGCAGGCAGAACATTTCTGAACTAAAGCCCGTGCACCCCTTCTTGATTTACTTGTCTTTTACTAGCTAAAGGTTACAACAATATGCAAGACATTATAGAACAGATGTGGTGCTGAGGGACAGGGTTTAGTGGTGACCTAGCAGTGCTGGCTAATGGTTAGACTTGATGCTCTTAAAGGTTTCTTCCGACCGACACAGTACCATGATTGTATAAAAGGTGTTTTTGTTATCAGTGGAGTTCCTCAAGATTGAAATATCAGACTTGCATCCAATGCTAACTTGTAGCACAATGATTTGTATATTCGCTTTCACTCTTGTAATGCTCTAACTTATGCAACCCTTCTTAAAAACAAAAACATAATATCTGGTTAGGGAATCTGGTTTTGACTGCACATGTGTACCTACCTGCATCCCCACTCACAGGCTATGAGGTAACTCTAGCTTCCAAGCTGTCTGTTCCCTGAAGGACCAAGCCAATGGGCATCCTGGTTTCAGTTCCCTGCTGGCCTGATTAAAATAGAATTGCCAGGGAAAGCAAAAACATAGTGAATCAGCCCTAGGTATAGGGCTGCAAGTAAGGTCTTCTAGGACTCAGGAACAGATGGGCAATGGCTTGTCTGGACTGGGAGCTGGAAGCAGTTCTTATTCTGTGTTGCTCACTTTTGTAAGGACATAGAGATGTTATAAGATGCATCATTGAAAGTATAAATTAAAAATGCAGATTGCTTACTTGTTAATTTGTAGCAATTTAGAACCAACCATTTCATACTAGATCAAAAGCTCCCAAGACAATTAACAACTCAAAAAGCTTTCAGTTGATGTGCTAAGGAACATGGTTTAGCACCAGACATGAAGTCAGACAATGGTTGGACTCAATGATCTTAAAAGTCTTTGCCAACCAAAACAATTCTATGATTATAAAAGCAAATGCTACCCTCTCTGTTTTCCAACTGCCCCTCCATCACCCTCAGAAAGCTGTATGTCTCCTATTCCAATCTAAATGCACCATTCTAGTGTATCAAAGACCATTTCTGCAAAGGAATCGAGGACAGAGCAAGAGGACAGCCAAGACATGGAGAAACGCAGGGGACGAACATGCCTCCACTGCACATCACACTTGGACAAGGTAGTTTGTTGGGTGTTTCTTTGGCAATGGCCACACTTAGCTCTCTAGGTAAAAGCATAAGGGGCACACACTGGCAGTAGCTGCTGCTCCAGCATGTCCTTCTTGTCTCCAGAAAGGAGCAGTTGGCAATTCAGGAAGCAGCCCACTTTGCTTCCATCAGTGGAATCAAGCTGAGCCAGGACTCAGCTATGCCTTTGCTGGCTTGCTGTTCTCTCATGGTGGCACAGGAGCTCCAACTCCTGGTTGTTTCAAAGCTGAAAGTGGTTTTCTAAAGCATCATAAAGAGAGGTGAGCAGGGGCACACAGAGCACAGGTTGCACTGATCCTTCTAAAACAGCTATTTCACAACTGCCAAAGGGGTAGTGCTGGCGATGAACCAGGCCAGTGCTTTCCAGTTCTACGAGGTGCAACACATTTGTATTTGAGAAGTGTTCAACAGCACCTGATTTATCTTACCCTCACTCTGACTGCTGCTCAAAATGAACAGCAGGCTACGAAGTCAGGCTTACCAAGGCTATTTGTCATTTCTCAGTAGCACCTTGCAATTCACAACTTGTTGGTGCTTTTCTCTTCACATTGTCTTAGCTGGGCTAAGAACACTTCAAAAATGCAGCTAGAATACATGACAGACAAATCCAGTTTATCTAGACTGAAAAATTGTTATTTGCTAATTAGAATCTTGATTATCTTTCCTGTTATTTGCTTACCCATTTTAATTTCTGAAGGGTTGATGATAATCACAAACATAATTTATCTTCAACTACAAAGAATCTCACACATCATCAAAGCCTCCAGATGCAAGCAACAAAGTGTTAACTTTGCCATGCCCTAAGAGTGCGTTAACAGGGCAAAGAAAACACTTCATGTTTTTCCAATGAGAGACATGAGAAGGGAAAGGACAAAAAAAGTAAATAAAAAAGAGAGAGTATTACAGAAACAAAGCCAGTTCTAAGGCAGCTTGATGCTCAGACATCTAAAACTTTTTACTTAGTGAAGTTAGGAGCCAGACCATGTTTAGAGGCTAGATTTCAAAAATTACTGTGCATCTCCCCTCAGCTTTAGGAAGAAGCAAATCCAGTTTCAAGAAACCACTAATTACAGGGCTTAGGAAAAAAACGAAGAGCTCTAAGGTTGCTGAAGTCTTTGACAAGATTTCCCTTCTATAGATAGCTTGGTGAGGCACAGGATATACTCACAGGGCCTAATTCAACTTAGATGTCAGTGTATGTAAATTATTTAATTGTGAGGAGCTGACCTTGCTTGCACAAAGACTCAATATTATAGGCAAGATGGGCAACAACCTTATAATTGAGATAAAACCATGAAGCCCAATGTATCTGGCTAAGAAGCATGCAGTAAAATCAATTAGAAATTCTGTTGCAAAACAAATTAATTTTTGGCTTTTAAACATTACAAGTAATTACTTATCCTAAACATTAGGATGAAAATGTTAATAACTGCCTATTACTGAGCCAAACTACTTAACTTGCAACCTACTACATTAAATTAAAATGAAATTTCATTTCAGTTCTAAGACTAATCTTTTCCAATTGAGGGTCTTGGTTTTTGCTAAATAAGCATTATTTTACCTGAATAGATTATTTTAGCACACTAAAAAAACACCCCAAACCTAAATGCACAGTCATTCGTCCCAAAACTGTAGTGGCCACAAAACCCCTCAGAGGTTCCTCCTTTTGCTCTCATTGCCTCTTGTCCTGAAAAGAGTCTGGTCCAATCCTCTTGCCCCCACCCTTTAGATATTGATAAGCACCTAGATACAGGCACAGGTATCACAGATCATAGTGGTCTGGATTGGAAGGGACATTAAAGATCATCTAGTTCCAACCACCCTGCCATGAGCAGGGACACCTTCCAGCAGACCAGGTTGCTCAAGGCCCTGTCCAGCGTGAACGCCTCCAGGCAGAGGGCATCCACAACCTCTCTGGGCAAAATGTTCCAGTGTCTCACCACTCTCACTGTAAAAATGTCTTCCTAATCTCCAGCCTACATCTAACCTCCTCAAGCTTCAATCCATTCCCTCTCATCCTGTCATTACAAGGCCCGGTAAAAAGCCCTTTCCCAGCTCTCTTGCAGCCTCCTGCAGGTACTGGAATGTCTCACTAGAGCCTTCTCTTCTCCAGGATGAACATCCCCAACTGTCTCAGCCTGTGCCCATAGAGGAGATGCTCCAGCCCTCTGAACACAGGCATAGATACATTGGCATATACCATGGTTATCAAAGATCTGCATGGCCATGTACCCCAAGGGCAGGGGAAATAATAAGAACTTTAAAAACAAGTCCACCGCACACAACCATCAACTGCACCACAGTGTTCTTGACAGAGAGTAAACTTTTTTCACTCACACCTCTGTGAACTGTGACCACAGGGTTCAAAAGTACTAGTCTCATGGAAACCAACATATAGTGCTACAAAACTAGAAGATATTCCCTAAATCTCATTTGCTTTTAAAAATGCTGCTGAATTGAGGAGTAACTGAGGAAACTGATGTTTACTCTGGAGGAGGCTGAGAAGAGACCTCATTGCTCTCTACAACTACCTGAAAGGAGGGAGTAGTGAGATAAGGGTCAGTCACTTCTCCCTAGTATCAGGTGAAGAAATGGCCTGAAATTGTGCCAGGGGAAGCTTAGGCTGAATATTAGTAACAATTTCTTTCCTGAAGGAGTGGTCAGGCATTGGAATAGGCTGCCCAGGGAGGTGGTGCACTCACCATCCCTGGAGGTGTTCAAGAAATGTGTGGACATGGCACTTTGGAACAGGGTTTAGTGGCCATGGTGGTGTTGATTGGACTCAAGGGTATTAGAGGGCTTTTCCAACCAAAACAGTTCTATGAAATCTCTCTCAGTGGACATAACACAGACAGCAGCCTGGGCCAGTGACACTTCAGATGGATATACTTCAAAGCTCCCCTTATAAAACACCAAGCCTCACCTGGCTGGAGAAGTCTGCAATACCTGACTGCTATCATTCCTTTTGTGCACATAACACATATGAAAGATGAGTCACTACTGACACAAACATTTGCTTTCACAGACCCAGAATGTGAAATTTATTAACATCATGGGGTACCTTACACATGCAAGGGTCATCAGCATGCCTTACAATGAAATAATTGTGTGGTTCAGGGCGGGTGTTGCCTGTATATTTTCCACATGTGCCTTGTAAATCAGAGGACTATATAGGCACATAGCATGCTGGAAGGCTGTGGTGCTTTGGGCTGGTCTCAGTGGTCCCCTTATTTTCCATAAAGCAATGAACA
>VWYK01052666.1:3833-14006 GCA_013399775.1 Semnornis frantzii | reverse complement strand
CTCCAGCACCCTCACACCAGAGAAGTTTCTCCTCCTGTTCAGGTGGAACCTCTTGGGTTCCAGTTTGTGCCCACTGCCCCTTGTGCTGTCCCTGGGCACCACTGACAAAAGCCTGACCCTATCCTCTTGCCCTCATCCTTTAGCTCTCACTGAGCATTGTTCGGGTCCCTTCTGGGGCTGCTCTTCTTCAGGTTCTCAGCCTTTGCTCCTCACTGAAATACTCCAGAGCCCCCAGCAGCTTCCTCTGGACTCTCTCCAGCAGTTCCCTGTCTCTCTTGAACTGGGGAGCCCGGAACTGGACCCAGGACTCCAGATGTGTCCTCCCTTGGGCAGAGCAGAGGGGCAGGAGACCCCTCCTCAACCTGCCGGCTGCGATTTTCTTCATGCAACCTTTTGCCCTTACTTAAGCAGGGCACTGCTGAAGCCAGACAGTGCCAGGTTAAAGGTTCTGAACTCTCACCTCCTGTAGAGCCTGGTCCAGAAGGCAGCAGTGCAAGTCACTGTCCAGGCTTTCTTGCAGATCAGAGAAAACCTGACGATGTCTTCGGGGCGGATGTAGGAGGCCAGCAGCAGCCAGATGTCGATGGGGTACTCTTCTCCACCACCCCCATCAGGGCTCTCTAGATGCAAGAGAGGAAGATGAGTGCAGTGAAGAACCTCCAGCAAGTGCTGGCAGCACAGAGCAAGGAGCTGTGAAGTGTGTTCACACAAACACAGTCAGAAAAACAAGCCCAAGCTAGTTCAACTTCATGCCCACTGCCACCAGTTTCCACCGGCAGGAACTTGCCCACCCAGAGCACCTCTGCACTTGTGCCCTGCTGGCCTCACAGCAGCAGGCAGTGGGAGATGCAAACAGTGATTCAGGCTGAAAGGCTTCTCTGCAGGTCCAGGCAGGCTGAGTGAGATGGTTTTGGGCAGGATCTCATCCAGCCAAGTTCTGATTGTAACCAGGGCTGGAACCCCACAGTCTTCCCAGAGCCTCTTTTGATGCTTTCACAGACAAAAATCAGCAATGAAGTGGAGAAATAAGAATTGAATGGCAAATAGGAAAGAACCTGATGGGAAGGAGAGCCAAACTCACCCACTACCATGGACTAGGGCATAAAGGGTGACCACCAAGAAGATGGAGACTCCCTTTTGTCAGGGAGTCCCATGGGAAAACCACAGGGTGATGGGGACAGGTTACTGTCCCCACTGGGCTCCAGCAGAAAATGTTTCCCCATGAGAGCAGTCAGGGACTGGAATCAGCTCCCAAGGGAAGTGGTGGATGCCCTGCACTGGGCACTTGGAAGCCTCAGCCTGGCAGGGTGCTGGGGCAGCTCACTGCAACTCCAGCACCATCTGGAAAGGTTGCACCAGGTGGTCCTTGGGGTTCCTCCCAGCCTGGCACTCTGTGATGTTTTTTGTCAGAACTGCTCCCCAGCTGCAGCACTGCCTGCAGTTCTGGAGCCCCCAGCATAAGGACATGGTGGTGGACAAGGTGGTGAGGCACTGGCACAGGTTGCCCAGGGAGGTTGTGGCTGCTCCCTCCCTGGAGGTGTTCAAGGCCAGGCTGGATGAGGCCTTGAGTGCCCTGTGCTAGTGGGAGGTGTCCCTGCCTATGGCAGGGGTTGGCACTGGATGATCCTTGAGCTCCCTTCCAACCTTCCCATTCTATGATTTTATGATTCTATGACATGGAACTCCTGCAGAAGCTTCCAGGGGGGCACCAAGATGATCAGAGGTTGGAGAACTTCCCCTGTGGGGACAAGCTGGGACAGTTGGGGTTGCTCAGCCTGGAGAAGAGAAGGCTCCATGAAGACCTTAGAGTGCCTGTAGGGGCTCCAGGAGGGGCTGGGGAGGGAGTCTGGACACAAACTAGGAGTGCCAGGATGAGGGCCAATGGCTTTGAGCTGGGAGAGGGGAGAGTGAGAGTGGAGAGGAGGAAGAAATTCTTGAGACTGAGGGTGGGGAGAGACTGGCACAAGGGTGCCCAGGGAGGCTGTGGCTGCCTCCTGCCTGGAAGGTTTCAAGGCCAGGTTGGATGAGGCCGTGAGCAACCTGTGCTGGTGGGAGGTGTCCCTGCCCATGGCAGGGGCTTGGAGCTGGCTGAGCTTTCAGGTCCCTTCCAACCCAACCCATTCTAGGCTGATTGCATCACAGCCTCACTGCAGCTCACCCCTGCAGAACACTCAAAAGCAGCCTTGTGGGCAAGCAGCCATTCAAAAAGAGAGGTTGGAACTGGATGATCTTTAAGGTCCCTTCCAACCCAATATGTGATTCTCTGATCTAAGAGGTGTTAAGGAAATGCCTCACCCTGCAAGTCCCCAGGCTCTGAGGCACTGCCAAGGTTGCTCAAATGGTCACAGGACTTTTGGAGGAGCCCTGAAGGAGGGCAGTAATTCCCTCCTGCAGTGGCTGATCAGCTGCTCCTCTCACTCTGTGCTCTCACTGCAGCTGCTTGGATGGACAACTTTTAATGCAGCTCAGAAGAGAACAGCCCATGGCCCCCCTTCAGAGGTGTCAGAACTGCACAGCCAAAACTGAAGGTTCAGAGACTGCTTTAGCTTCTGCAGGTTTTTAAAGTTCTTATCCTGCAGACATTGCACCAAATTTAGGAGGGGGAAAAAAATACTTTTAAAGAACAGAAATAGCTGAACAGTGCAAAGCCTCAGGAATATTAAGAGAAAGCAAACACCTGAGGTGTCACAGCAAAACCTGCTATGAGGTTTGGGAACAAGTGGCATGAGGGTGGTGGTGGGGAACTGGAGGGAGCCAGAGCTCATCCTGAGACAGCAGGTTAGGAACAAAAG
Source organism: Semnornis frantzii (assembly GCA_013399775.1). Classification (NCBI taxonomy): domain Eukaryota; kingdom Metazoa; phylum Chordata; class Aves; order Piciformes; family Ramphastidae; genus Semnornis; species Semnornis frantzii. Next base: position 11,214 of record VWYK01052666.1, on the reverse strand, counting down.
ACAGGAACAATCCTCACTATCAATACAGGCTGGGGGAAAGGTGACAGAAAGCAGCTCTGAGGAAAAGGAGTTGAGGCTGCTGATGGACAAGAAGCTGGGCATGAGCAGGCAGTGTGAGCTTGCAGCACAAAAGGCCAATGGCAGCCTGAGCTGCATCCAAAGATTCATTGCCAGCAGATCCAGAGAGGGGATTCTGCCACTTTGCTCTGCTGAGACCAAACCTGCAGTGCTGCATTCAGCTCTGGAGCCCTCAGCACAGGGAGGACATGGAACTGATGGAGAGAGTCCAGAGGAGGCCACAAAAATGATCAGGGGTTGGAGCAGCTCTGCTATAGGACAGGCTGAGGGAGCTGGGGGTGATCAGCTTGGAGAAGAAAAGGCTCTGGGGAGACTTCACAGCAGCCTGGCAGTACCTGAGGGGGCTACAAGAAGGCTGCAGAGGAACTGTTTGCAAACGCCTGCAGGGACAGGGTGAGGGCAGTGGCTGCAAACTAGAGCAGAGCAGATTGAGATTGGATGTGAGGAACAAGTTCTGCACCAGGAGGCTGCTGGAACACTGTAGCAGGTTGCCCAGGGAGGTGGTTGAGGTTCCATGCCTGGAGATATTCCAGGTGAGGCTGGACAGGGCTGTGGGCAACCTGCTCCAGTGGAGGATGTCCCTGCTGGGTGCAAGGGGTTGAGCTGATTGAGCTTTGAAGCTCCTTCCAGCCCAGACCACTGTATGATTTCTCTTGCTGAGGTAACTGCTGTCTCACTGCCCAACAAAGCCCTGGCTGTGATCACTTCCCCACACACCCACAGCAGGCTGTAACATGCCCTTCTGGCTGTCTTGGCTTGTAGCCCCATTCAAATACTGGAGGGCCACAATCAGGTCTCCTTGGAGCCTTCTCCAATCTCAACAACCCAAACTCTCTTAGTCTGTCTCCACAGGAGAGCTGCTCCAGCCTCTGCTCATCTTCATGGCTCTGCTCTGGGTGGCTACTTCTCCCTGGAATTAGCTATGGTCCAAATTCATGTCTGCTGCAGATAGAGCTCTCTGAATCCATCTGTAACAAACACAGCCTTGTGGTCCTGCAGACAGAGCTTGGATTGCACCAACACACCCTGGGCAGCAGCACTGTTTTATCCCAAAGCAAACCCTGCCCTCACCAACCTGTGCAATGGCAAAGTTTCACAACCCTCCTGAAGAGCAGCATTTGCTTGTCAAGGTTGGGAGAAGTTTACTGAAAGCAATCAGCTCTCAGGCTTTGATTTCATGCCCAAAGCTCTGCCTTTGTGAAACAACATCACCTCTGAGCAAGTCCCAGCAGGTTTAGAGTGTTTTAAACCCTGGCACTTCTTGGGGCACAAGGTGCAGGATGTAAAACTGAACTTGAGACCTCACTGCTCCCTGAAAGGAGGCTGGAGTGAGAGGGGGTTGGGTTCTTCTCCCTAGTCTCAGGTGATAGGAGAGGAAGTGACCTGAAATTGTGTGAGGGGAGGGTTAAGTTGGAGAGGAGGGAAAGTTTGTCTGCTGCAGGAGTGGCCAGGGATTGGCAGAGGCTGCCCAGGAAGGTGGTGGAGTCCCCAGCCCTGGAGGTGTTGCAGAAAGCTGTGCCCATGGCACTTGGGGCCATGGTTTGGTGCCCATGGTGCTGCTGGGTTGCTGCTGGACTGGATGAGCTCAGAGCGCTTTGCCAACCCAAACTGTTCTGTGATGGGACACTGCAGCCAGGAGCTGAGGGCAGCTTGTCCTCATGGTCCCCAAACCCTCCTGTCACCCTCTGGTGGTGCAGAGCAAGGTGGCAATGCTAGGGCAGACACCTGGGGCTGCTGGAGGCATCTACAGGAGGAGTTGGAGTGATTGATTCCTATTTTTTTGATTCCCAAGGCCTCAAAATCAGGTTTGCAATGCCCCCAAGCCCTGTGTCCTCAGCTGCCCCTCACTGCTGCAGGGCTGTTGCTATTTTTGGTGGGAAATGCTCCTGTATGCAGCCAGGTCTCAAGCAAGGACAGTGACCCTGAGCTCTTTTATTGCCCATGGGATGGTCCAGGCCTGACAGCTGCAGCAATCTAAAGTCTTAAAGATCTTTTCCATCCAAGCCCACTCTGCTTCTCCACAAGCCCCACAGCAGGCTGAGCACAGGCAGCATTAACACCACAGAGAGCAGCTCCTGTACCTTTGTGCCTCTTGCTCTTCTTTTTCCTGGAAGCAGCTCTCCCACTGAGGTTTTCCTTGGTGTCCATCTCATCACTGCTGTCACAAGACTCCCCTGACACGGAGAGCACTTCCTCAGCAGGAACACAAGAAGCTTCCAAGCCACAGAGGGATTTCACTGGAATGACAAGCAAGGATGCTGTGAGTAAAGAAGGCCAATGGTATCCTGGGCTGGCTCAGCAATGGTGTGGGCAGCAGGAGCAGGGCAGTGCTTCTGCCCCTGTGCTCAGCACTGCTCAGGACACACCTTGAGTGCTGTGTCCAGTTCTGGGCCCCTCAGGTTAAGAAAGATGTTGAGGTGCTGAAGGTGCCTAGAGAAGGGCAGCAAGGCTGGGGAGGGGCCTGGAGCACAGCCCTGTGAGGAGAGGCTGAGGGAGCTGGGGGTGTGCAGCCTGCAGGAGAGGAGGCTCAGGGCAGAGCTCATTGCTCTCTGCAGCTACCTGAAGGGAGGTTGTGGCCAGCTGGGGTTGGGCTCTGCTGCCAGGCAGCCAGGGCCAGAAGAAGAGGCCACAGCCTCAAGCTGTGCCAGGGCAGGGTCAGGCTGGAGGTTAGGAAGAAGTTGTTGAGAGCAAGAGATTGGCATTGGGATGGGCTGCCTGGGGAGGTGATGGAGTGCCCATGCCTGGAGGTAGTTAAGAGGAGGCTGCATGAGGCACTGAGTGCCAGGGGTGAGTTGGTTAGAAGGTGTTGGGTGATAGGTTGGGCTCAATGACCTTGGAAGTATTTTCCATCCTCCTTAATTCTGTGGCTCTGTAAAGCAGCAGAGAGGAAAAGGTGATCTGAGTTCAGGAGCTGCTGCAGTGCAAGCACAGCTAAGGACACTCACTGCACTAAAGCTTCCTGGGGAGTGACACAAGCAAGCAAATCCTGGGCCCCAGGATTACCTTGGCAGAGGAAGATTAGCATGGGTGAGTGAGCTGGCAGCAGAACTGGTCAGCTCCTTGTTTTCCAAAAGGAATAATGAGCTTGATTACCAGCACATTATGCAGTGATCCCCCTGCTTTAGCTGAAGCTCTTTACAGCTCCCAAGAGAACAGGCTGCAGGGTGGTGTCCTGCACACCACAGCTTCCTCAGGTGGCCACCACTCAGCCTGCAGAGCCAACATTCACTCTGCACCTGGTCTAGGCACACAGAGAAGAGTAACTCCCACCCTCAGCAGGATGAGACTCTGGAGCCAATGACACAGAATGCAGCAGGAAAACAGCTCAGTGGTAAGCACAGAGCAGAGGTGTGGGGCTGAGCTGATGGAAGGCAGCTGCACAGAGAAGAACCCTGGAGTCCTGCTGGACAATCAGTTCTCCATGGACAGCAATGTGCCCTTGTGGCCAAGGAGGGAAATGCTCTCCTGTGGGGCATTCACAAGTGTGGCCAGCAGGCCAAGAGAGTTCTCCTCCTCCTATACTTTACTCTGCTGAGGTATTGTGTCTGGCTCTGGGCTCCCCAGTTCCAGAGAGACAGGGATCTGGTGGGGAGAGTCCAGTGGAGGCTATGGGGATGCTGAAAGGACAAGAACAGCTGTGTGATGGGGAAAGGCTGAGAGCCTTGGGGCTCTAGACCCTGAAGAAGAGCAGCCCCAGAAGTGATCTGATCAATGTGCAGCAAGAGCTAAAGGGTGGGGGTCAAGCAGCAGGAGCCAGGTTCTGTTCAGTGATGTCTTGTGACAGGATGAGGGACAATGGGCAAAAACTGGAACCCAGGAAGTTCCACCTGGTACATGAGGAGAAACTTCTCTGGTGTGAGGCTGCTGGAGGCCTGGAGCAGGCTGCCCAGAGAGGTTGTGGAGTCTCCTGCTCTGGAAACTTTCAAGCCTCATCTGGATGTGTTCTTGTGTGACCTGCCCTGGCTGGAGGGTTGGACTGGGTGATCCCCAGAGGTCCCTTCCAACCTCTAACATTCTGTGATTCTGTAGCATAGGAGCTCCACTTAACCTGGAATTCAGTCAAGAGAAAGACTCTGACCTACTGAGGACAACAACAAGTTGAGCTGGTTGGGTTGCTGGGGTCTTTGCTGCCTCTGGGGAGATGTTTGGACACATCCCTGCTGGGAAAGATGATTTTTAAAACTTGGATCTGTAAACTGAGGGCTCCTTAGTAAACAAAAAATCCCCAAGAACTGACAGTTGGGAAAAGGCAAGGTGCAGTCCTACATGACAGCTGGGTAAAGCACTGCCAGAGAGTCACCTAACTCACTACACATCAGCACTACAAACACTTGGCAAAGAGGCTGTAAAATCCACTCAAGGAGATTGAATTTTAACCTAATGTGCTGGGTAAGGAAAAGGACTTTTATCAAGAGGCACCTGACCATGCCAGGACAAGCTGGCACTGCTTAAGCACAAACTGAAGCCCAGGAACAACATCACAGTCACCAGAGCCACCAAAGAGTGAGAAGTACTACTTGAATTCAGGTGACAGAGTGGCAGGGGAAAAGAAAACATCAAACAAAATGTAGGAACTAGCCATAAATAAATTCAAGTGAGGAATGTTCTTCATTTCTAACCACAGAGCAGGTTCTGAAATGGTAGGACAGGAGATGGATAGTCCTGGGCTAGCACCTGACTGTGACACTGACCAGAGACTTCCAGTGCTTGGCTGAACGAGTTCCACTTCACTGTGCAGAGTTTACTCTGCAAGCTGCACATGTTCAGCACAGTGGTGGTCCTCTCTGCCCAGCCACTCTGCCCTCTTTCTGTGGCCTTTCAGAGGCAAAAAGAAAAAGCAACAGGAAGGGCAGCAAGTTATGACATCAAATACAGCTGAGGAAGAGAGGCTAACAGCTGGCAGAGGCTCAGAGAGGGGGTGACAAAAAACTCTCACCCTGCAAAGGAAAGATTCACACTTGGGTGGGCAGCACAAGCAAGCCATGTGCCTCTCCCTAGCCCACAGCCTTAACCCTCACCCCTGGGGTGGGCATGGGGAGGAAAAAAGCTCAAGAAAACACCTCCTGGCTTTGCTCCTCTCCCTCAGGAGCTCTGTGTTTGCTGGCAGCTCCATGTTTACTTGGAGCCAAGTGACAGGAGGTGGCTGAGGCCAAAGGCTCTGTCCCCATGTCACAGTGGCACCTGCAGCAGATAAGGCTGCGTCATGACTGCAGCAGATAAGGCTGAGGAAGAGAGATAGGGGAGGAGAGATCCTGAGGATCCCCATGTCAGGAGGGGGAAAGCCCCAGTGTGGAAAGGGGAGGACAGGGAACTTCTGCAACCTGGAGTCACCCTGACAGCATGGAAGTGAGGCAGAAAGAGCAGGGCTGTAGGAGAGGGGTGATGGTGGATGCCAGGGTGGGGCAGGGAGAAAGAAAAGACAAGTTCCAGAATCACACAACTACCTCAGTGGGAAAATACCTTTAAGATCACAGAGTCCAATCCCCAGCCTAACACTGACAAGTTTGCCTGGTATAAGACTGAAGTGCAGCACTTTGAGACACTGCCTCAAAGAGAGGACAGAGAGGGTGAAGAGGAGAAGGAATGGGATGGAGAAGGCCCCAGCTTATGATAAAAGAGGCAACAAAAGAGGGAGGTGTCCTCACCTTAAAAGCTTGCCAAGTAGTAGCAAAGAAGGACATCCACCAAGCTGCCCATGATGGGAGCTCAAGCCAAGAGCCCATTTGCTTTAAAGATGTTAAGACTGCAGCAACAGAACAAGACTTTTCCCATCAGAAGGATTCAGTCCCCCCTGTCACTGTGAGAACAGCCACTCCCAAAGTGTGTCACCAGCTCCACTGAAAAGCCAAGATCTAAACACTGTGGTTCTGAAGTGCCCAGGCTGTGTGAGCTCAGAATGCTCCCAGTAGCTCCCAACAAGGAGGAAGGAGATAAAACCCTGCAGGACCTTTCCAGGAAACTGTTTGTTGATACAGTTCACCAAACAGCAACGCCCTCAAGAGAGCTCCTTACAGTGCAGAGTTTATCAGAGCTATCAGAACCTTATTCCCACTGCAAAGAGCTTGATCTGCTAATAAAGCTGTGCACACTTTTACATGAGGTGCTAAACTAGACTCCTACCATGCTACTTTTCTCCTCCAAGCAGGTAAAAAACACCTAATAATTACAGGAAAAAAGGCACATCCACATCATACTGATGAAGACTTAGCAATACTCAACAGACTTGCTGCAAAACCTCCTGTCAAAGATCCTAACCACCCAATTCTGCCAAGGCACAGACCCATTCTCAGGCACCAAACAAGACAGGTCATAGAGGGGGAGTTTCCCTAATCATGCAGAGGCCAACAAAACAGGGAGGCAGCCCAGGGCAGGCAGGCTCCCGCTGCAGACTCACCTTCCTGCTGCACTGCATTGGCCACAGCCTTTTTCACCCGTCCAGTTTTCACAACAGCTGGGTCTGAGTTTGCATAATCTGCCACTGTCACTGCAGGGGAGTGAGGAGAGAGGGTGTCAGGGGGATTATGGATTAGAGGGGAGGGAGCAGAAGGGCTAAGAGCTGTGATCCCTTGAGGAGACACCCCCGTAGGAACAGAGGCTTGAGCAGGAAATGCATAACCAGGAAAAGGAACCCCAACAAAGAGGTGTGGGCTGAGAACCCCTAGAAGGCCTCTACGAGGATCCTTCTCCCTCCACCTCAAACCCCACACCTCCCTCTGAGAGTCTGCGTCAAGCCTGGCTGATCCTTCAGGGCCAGGCACCTCCTCCGCAGACCAAAGGCTCCCTTCCAGGCTCCCACAGCAGGCCAGATCCACTCAGCAGCCAGCTCCACAAGCCCAAGCAAGCCCTTCTCACTCCCTGGGTGAGGCCGACCCGTTCTCACCTACCCTCCTCCAAGCCAACCCTCAACCCCTCGGGAGAGGCAGCTCCAGCCCTGCGGCCCTAATCCAGGCCTAGCCCCTCCTCTCCGGTCAGCCTAGGCCGTCTTCTCTCGGTAGGCTTGGGCGCCGGCCTGGCTCTGCTCTTTTTAGGCCCCGCTCCGGGCCCGGCCTGGCCCCGCTGCCCTCGGGCCCCACTGCGGGATGGGCCTTGCCCCGCTTCCCGTGCCAGGCCTGGCCGCAGCTCCAGACACGGCACAGCCTGGCCCTGCTTCCCTCAAGCCCCGCTGCAGGCCCCGGCCCGGTGCTCACCGCGCTCGGAGCAGACGTCGTCGGCCCGGAACTTGAGGCGCTTGCGGCCGCCCCTCTTGGGCATGGCGGCGTCGGGGCGGCCGCGCGGGGCCATGTCCCGCCCGGGCCGCAGCGGG
>VWYK01052660.1:0-17760 GCA_013399775.1 Semnornis frantzii | reverse complement strand
CACCAGCACTCCAAGCTCTTTCTCCACGGATCTGCTTTCCAGCAAGGCACTCCCAATCTCTACTGGTGCCTGCTGTTATTCCTCCCCAGTCTGTCCAGATCCTGTTGGATCAGGTGTCAGGTAGAATTGTGTAATATAGTTGTGTCTAAGGTGTTTGAATCTTTTCAGATATCCCTGCTATTAGGAGCTGAATTGATCAACCCATGGCCTGCAGTGAGCTTGGATCACCACTCAAAAATCTCACTTCAGTATCTGGAGACAGCTAAAGTCCTGGAATTGGGATAGGAGGGCAGTGGTTCTTGCACCCCAGCTATGCTGGCTGCACAAACATGCAGGAGGGCAAGCTCCAAGCTCCTCTGCTGCAGGCAAAGAACCACCCCAACACCTGCTGATTACACCAGGGCTTTGTTTCAGCAACAGTTCCCAAAAGCACCTCTTCTCTGAAAACACCAGCTTGAGTATGCAGAAAACAGGAAGCAAAAGAGCACACAGGTGCTGAGTGATCTTTTCCACCAAAGCACCAGCACTGTTCTCTCTCCAACCATCCGAACCAGACCTAATGTCATGCTTCCCATGTAGGTTCACACAACCATTAGAGCAAGTCAGTGCCTCCAGGAGCTGGATATTCCCTCCAGACCACACAAGGAAACTTCAGCATCACAGGATGGGGATGCTGCTGGTACCCACGAGCCACCTATTGCCTTGCCACGTGCTTACCTTTTGGGGGTCAAGTAATCCTCTTCACCAGCAGCTGCACACAAACACACAGAGAGAGATGATTTATATTTAAATGCAACACTGCATGCTCTCCTACAGACCACCAGCTGCAGTGGTGAGGGGGTGTGACAGTGACAGCCCTTCCTTGAAACCCCACATGAAGGAAAGCATGAAATCAGACTGCCAGCAGAAACTGGGGAGGTGGCTATGTTAATGCCATTATTTCATGGGTCCTGGCAACCACCTCAGGCTTTCTAGAGATCAATAGCTGAGCAGTGTTGAGAAGGCACAGCATCAGCCATATATAAATACAACAAGTTTCCTCCACCACAGTAATTTACAAAGGCAAGTAGAATCATGGAATGGTAAAGGTTGGAAGGGACCTCAAAGCTCCAACCCCCTGCCATAGGCAGGGACACCTCCCACCAGCACAGCTCACTCAAGGTCTCATCCAACCTGGACTTGAACAACTCCAGGGAGGGAGCAGCCACAACCTCCCTGGGCAACCTGTTTCAGTGTCTCACCACCCTCACTGCAAACAACTTCCTCCTAACATCCAGTCTAAATCTCCCCTCTGACAGTTCAAACCCATTGCCCCTTGTCCTGGCATTGCAAGATCTTGTCAATAGTCCCTCCCCAGCCTTCCCATAGGCCCCCTTCAGATACTGGAAAGCTACTACATGGTCTCCTGGAAGCCTTCTCTTCTTCAGGCTGAAGAAACCCAGTAAGTTAGAAAAGAGTTTCAGTGAAAACCTCTCTCTTTCCCTTTTATCAAGGCAAGGGCAGACCCATTAGCAATTCTTCTCCAAAGTAACTACTGATACAAGAAGAGAAAATGGCCTCAAACTGCACCAGGGAAGGTTTAAGCTGGATGTTAAGAAAAAAATTTAACTGAAAGTGTTGTCAGGCATTGGAACAGGCTGCTTAAGGAGGTGGTTGAGCCACCATCCATGGAGGTGCTTGGAAACTGTGCAGATGAGGTGCTTGGAGATATGCCTTAGTGGTGGACTTCATAGAGTGGGGTTGATGGGTAGACCTGGTGATCTTGAAAGCCTTTTCCAGACAAAGTGATTCTATTCTGTGAACAAGCACTTTGGCACAGCAAAGCCAAAGAGGGTTCAGCTGAGCCCTTCCAACTCCTTTGGAATTCAGCAGAAGTTGTGCCTGAAAAATCCAGCTTCAATGAAGCCTATATCTATAAAGAAACACCATTTGAGAGCCTAATAAGTGGTCCAAAATACCACATTGTGCCGCATCAATGGAGTTTTATTATGGGGAAAATGCACACACAACCACATTGCCCTCTGTTGTGTTTAAAACAGAAGGGGGGAAGGATTAGCAGAGCAGTTTCCACCCATTTTACTGTGCCTTCCCACAGCTGTGTGCTGCAGAGTGAAGGCATTTCCCATTGAGGCAGGGTGATAAAGATAAGTTCGTTGCTGTACACAGCTGCTGCTGCTGTTGCTGCTTTATGGGCAGATGTAAACTGCTCACAACAAACTGCTGTTGGGAGGGAAGTGGGTTTCTGGGGGGTGGATGACATCCAATCTGGAAACTCAGATGCCTTTTCCAGATTAAGGGCAAGAATCAGCCTCACTGAAACCGTGTGGTTCTTTTTACTGCTCGAGGAAGATGTTACGAACATTTTAGAAGCAGAGAAAGCTTTGGGTTGGAAAGGACCTCCAAAGGTCATCTTAGTCAACCCCCCCTGCAGTAAACAGGGGCACCCCCCAACCAGATCAAGTTGCTCAGAGTCCCCAAGCTTGACCTTGAATGTCTCCAAGGATGAGACCTCCAATACCTCCCTAAGCAACCTGTTCCAGTGTTCCATCACCCTCATGGTAAAGAACTTCTTCCTAATGCTCAAATGTCTTTCTAAAGTCCTATTCCTGTAGACTTACAGATGCCAATAAACTGCAGATTAGTAGTACTCATTCTCTCCAGATCAGATTTGGGAAGAGAGACCAGAAATCTCTTACTTGTTTTATATCCTCTGTGCACGGAAGGCGCAGCACGTCGGAAAGCACTGAGATCAACCCTCTGGGGTCTCACAGGCTTCTCAGGGGCAGGACCCAGGGATTCAGCTGCAGGGAGAGGTTTAATCCTTGGCTGTTTGCTCCTGGGGCTGAGAGTGCGTTTTCCTGCTCGAGGTTGGCACAGAGGATGCTCTGATCCTGCTCCAGAGAAACACAAGGACAGGCGACAATTAGCCCTCATGTAGGCAAAAATCCAGGTGAGATCAGTAGTTGTCATACTGATGTTCCTATCTCACTCTGCTTCCTCCCAGCTTCAGCATCTCAGCTACATCAGTGGAGTTCTCACCATGCTCCCAGAATGGAAAAATAAAATGGAAATGTCCATTTTTACAGTTTTTGATGAAGTTTAACTGTGTTGGGGCCTCAGCTCTCGACAGCTCCCTTCCTCTAGATTATAAAATACTACCCTAATCTGCTGTACCCATAACATTTTAATCTGCCAGGATTTAGTGCCACAGCTGTTTTCAATAGACAGCCCTGCAAGGAAAGCTTTCCAGGGTAAACAAAGACTTCAACTTCTCAGTGCCCCTGCACTTGGCATGACATCAGCAAGAGGAACTGAGCAGCATTCAAGCTCCCTAGCACCAGTTTCTATAAGAAATAATGCAAGGAGGATATGCTCACCAAGCTCAAATGTGACCTTCTGCAAAGCTGGGAAGGTGCAGAGGCTGGGGCGGGGGGGGGTGTGTTATAATTTGAACTAATTTTTTCTTGCAGAAAAGTCAAGCAGGTCATAGCAACAATTACCTTGAAACTGCGAAGGGCCAAAGCAGATCAAAACCAAACATACTCCTCTGTCTTCACTCTTCATCCTATTCTCAACATCTGGGCAATTTCTTAAAGTGAGCTTAAAAATATACATGTATATATACAGTGGAGGTGAAAAACTCTTCTCCTTAGGCAAGCAGGGCAGCAACTTGAAGCCTGCTTTTTTTTTAATCTCCAAGGAAAGAAGAGAATACTCCAAAAGGTCAGTTTGGTCTCTCTTTGAGGATCCCAACTTGTAACAGCTTTTCTCTCCAGCTGCCCTGAGAGAGCACATCCTGCACTTTTAGAGCACCTGTGTATGCTCATAGAACCATAGAATGCATTGGGTCATCTAACCCAACCCCCCTGTGCAGGGTTGCTTTTGCTGTTGTCTCCTGCCCACAGACCTCCCACCACATTTCTGGAGGGTCAATCCACTGCAGGGAGTGCCAGGCAGGCTCTGTATTTCACAGAATTACAGAAGGGCCTGGGTTGGAAGTGACCTCCAAATGTCATCCAGCCCAATCTCCCTGCACTCAGCAGGGACACCCTCCACTAGATCAGGTTTTGCTCACAGCCATGCCAAGCCTCACCTCAAATCCCTCCAGGGATGAGGCGTCTGACACCTCCCTGGGCAAACCTGTTCCAGCGTTTTAACACCCTCACGATGCAGAACTTCTGGAGAGCAGCCCTGAGGAAAAGGCCCCAGGGGTCTGGGGTAATGAAAAATTCAACATGAGCCTGCAGTGTGAGTGCAGCCCAGACAGCAACTGAGTGCTGGGCTGCAGCAAGAGCAGTGTGGGCAGCAGGGCGAGGGAGGGGATTCTGCCCCTTTGCTCTGCTCTCATCAGACCCCACCTGGAGTACTGTGTGCAGTTCTGGAGTCCCCAGCACAGGAAGGACATGGAACTCCAGGAGGTCCAGAGGAAGCCACTAAGATGCTCAGAGGGCTGCAGCAGCTCTGCTATGAGGACAGGTTAAGAGAGCTGGGGCTCTTCAGCCTGGAGAAGAGAAGGCTTCCAGGACATCTTAGAGTAGCCTTCTGGTATCTGAAGGGGGCCTACAGGAAGGTTGGTGAGGGACTATCTACAAGGTCTTGTAATGACAGGACAAGGAGCAATGGGTTTAAAGTGGCAAAGGGGAGATTTAGACTGGATGCTAAGAGCAAGTTCTTTACAGTGAGGGTGTGAGGCACTGGCACAGGTTGCGGATGCTCCCTACCTGGAGGCATTCAAGGCCAGGTTGGACGAGGCCTTGAGTGACCTGTACTAGTGGGAGGTGTCCCTGCCTATGGCAGGGGGTTGGAACTAGATGATCCTTGAGGTCCCTTCCAACCTTACCATTCTATGATTCTATGATTCTAACATCCAGAATATGCATATATATATGTAATAAATACATAAATGCATATCTCTATTCTCACTCTAAAGAGCACAGCTTACTATACCTTTCTGCTGATGGGATTGCTCTCTCGGTGCACGATACCCTGGCTGGCAGGCTGCAGGTGCCACTGTGCTCTCAACAGCAACTCCATCAGAGCTCCTGTGTCCTCTGGGAGATTGGGGACTGCTGTGCAAAGCATCCTTCTTCTGGACGGGCAAGTCCAGTGTGGGCTTGCTTCCAGACTGTTGTGTGCTGCTGTTGCTCGATGCAGCTGGAGCCTGTGCCAGCCTCTGCTCTGGGCAGGGCTGCACATACAAGTTTGCTGCCCGCTGTGTCAGGAGCATCGCGCTTGCTTTTTCCCCATGGGATAAGGTCTTCTCCCACATCTGCAGGGCATGGTGGAAAGAACCTAGGAGCAGAGGGCTCTCTGGAGACATTTGGGCTGATCCTTGCTGGTCTGCACAACAGGATGGCAGAGGCTTCTCTAGACCTTTCTTAGGGGAACTCAGCCTTTCCTCTGAGACATTACCTCTGTGCGCTTCGTTGTGCCCCATCGGCTTGGGGCGAGGCCACACCAAAGGCTTGTGTTGGGAGGCAGGATGGGCAGCTTCATCCTTGGGGTTTAGTAGCATTACTCTTCTCTTAGTAAAGGGCAGAGGGCTGGACACAGCATCCTCTCCAGAGTCCAGCTTTGGTTGGATCCTCACAGGAGGCTTGCTGAGTGGATGCATGAGCTTTTTGGGCAAGTCAGGGTCATTCTGAAATTTCGCTCGTAGGGCTTTGAAATCAGTCACACCTTCCTGAGTGGGGGAAGAGAGGAGAGCACAAAACATCCACTTTCAGAGGTGACAACAGGCAATTGATACCATCACAATCATTCCAGAGAGAAAGAGGGCACGGATTCCACCCTGGACACTAAGGATATGTAGAGCCTGGAGAATATTTAAAAGCAGGAAAGAAGCAGCAGTTCATTCAAAGAATCCCCTAAAGGCTCACAAATCACTCCTGGTAAGGGCAACAAAGATAAGGCAGGGGACCTGATCATGGAAACACAACCAAGCAGAGCCAGTGGTACCAGTGGAGGTGGATCCTGCTCCACAGTATCCCCCAGTGTTGGAGAATCATAGACTCATAGAACAGTTTGGGGTGGAAAGGACCTTTAAAGATCACCTAGCCCAAGCCCCCTGCAGTTATCAGAAACAACTTTAACTAGATCAGGTTGTTCAGAGCCCTTTCCAGCCTGATTTTGGAGCATCTACCACTTCTTTGGGCAATCTATGCCAGTATTTCACCGCCCTCACTATAAAAAATTTCTTCCTTCAATCTAGTCTAAATCTTCCCTCTTTCAGCTTAAAACCACCATTCCTTGTCCTGCCACAACAGACCCTGCTAAAAATCTTGTCATCTTTCTTATAGGCTCTCCTTTAAGTACTAAAAGGCCACCAAAAGGTCTCCCTGGAGCTTCCTCTTCTCCAGGCTGAACAACCCCAACTTTCTTACCCTTTTGCCAGACATCCCCAGCCCATCCCCTGCCTCCTCTAGAAGTCTCCACCATGGGAAGAGAAGCACCAAACATCCTTTTTGCTGGGCTCCAAATGACCTCTGGTATGAAAACCTTTTTTGTTCTATGGTGTTGGTTCAGCTCAAGGCTCCCCTCACTTTTCTCCCCTTGCTATTATCCCCACCCCAGAAAGCAGAGGACATGCAACCCAGACACATGGCACAGGAGAACAGCAAGAGACTCTCCCAGCCCAGGTGATGGACGCTGGCTGAGATACTCAACTCCTCTCCCGGACAGTAACCCAGCCCCAGGTTATATATGATTTTGCACAAAGTGAGTTAATCACTAACTGCACAGTGTAAAACAAGCACTTAAAGAACATTTTGTTCCAAGCCTTTGTCTCCAAGCATCTCACTGGTAAACAGGGACCACCAATTTTTTTCTTTTTTCTTTTCCCTGTAGTGTGGTGGCTTTAAATTTGGCCCCAAACTGAACGAGGGAGAGAAATATGAAGGAAAATTTATGAGCTACTTAAGCCCTTGAACTGCTCTATAACTTTTTATATGCCATGATTACATTAGGTACACCACGCTGGCAGCTTAGTTCGGCACAGAGAACTGCAAAGCTTCCTGAGAACCTGTCTAATGAGGAAATTGGAAAAAATTATCTAGGACAGAACTTCGTTATGCTGAAAAAATAAAAAAAAAAGCAAAGCCCCAGCCTTAAGTGTTAAGGCAGAACAGATGAATAGCATACTGAGGCTTTATTGCATTTAATTGCACGATTTATTAAACACTGACAATTTCTCTTGAATAACCTCTTTCACTGGCTTTATTACTTTCACAGGGCAGTGCATGATGTAAAGAAAGCAACCCTTGGGGACACAGGTTTGAATTGCTCCAATTATATTTCATAGGAGGGGTCAGCGGTGTGATGCTGCGGGAGCTGCCCAGGCAGCAGCGAGCTGATGGCAAGGGGAGTTCTCAAAAGCATAAGGAGGATGAATCAGGGTGGAAGAGGGGAGGGGAATAAAATAATCCCACATGTACCCAATCCCTCCAGCAATGCCAGACAGGAAACAAAGCAGTGAAGTGCCCTAATGCAACTGCACTGAGCTTTAACATGTGCTGCAGCAATGGTTGAAGAGTTCAGTGCTGTTTACTTCTCCTCACTCATTTTCTTTACCATAGCACACAGTTCCTCACCAGTGCACTCAGATAAAAAAAAAACAGAGGAGAAGAATTGCCTGTGTGTCTCAACTTACCACAGGTGAGGCAGACTCCTGGCAAAGGGGTTTTTAGACAAACTTCTTCCTGGCACTGGCCGTGACAGTCAGCCTAGCACTACCTTTAATTAAAGGGGACTGGATACAAGCTTCCCTTCCCCATTCCTCTCAAGTTCTTTTTCCTCTTGTCTTGAAAGGACAGCTTCAAATGATTTGCCTAATTAACTGGAAGGTTATCTGTGCTTAAGGCCCACCACTAGAATATAGTTTATAGCTTCCTTCCAGCCTGCAGCCTGCAAACTGGAACTGTTTGATCATGAGCTCTAGGCAGGAGGTTGGACTTGATGGTCTCAAAGGTCTCTTCCAACCTCAACAGTTCTGCGATTCTGTGATATTGGTACCGATGCCACAAGCAAACCCGGTGCAGGAGAGAGATGTAAGGCCCCTGGCTGAGCACACTAAATCACCTGGGAGGATGGAGTTAAATTGCACTGCATGTCCACCTCCTGTACACTCACACCTGGCTGGATATTCTCTCCCTGTCCACAAAGCCCCTGCAACTGCTGCCTCCTTGCAGAGAGCCGAGCTTAGCATGACCCTCTAAGGTGCAATGAGTTTTCTTGGTCTCTGCAGGGATGATTTTCTATCATAGCTGGGACTTTTTTGGACCACAGAACCATCTGAGTGGCTCTCTGAGTCTTACCACCCACCTCCAGCTAGCCCAGGGAGATACTCAGCCTAAACATGGGGTCACAGGCAAGCCAGACACAAGCGATGCCCCAGCCCCAGTGCCCCACCAGCCCGGGAAGGGGTCAGCACAGGGAGAGGCACTCCCCTGAAAATCAGACCAGTTGACAAGCAGGGAGAATACAGCAATAGATTACAAGGGTTGCCAAAAGCTCACAATATGCATTGCAGCTACATCTGGCCAAATAATTCTCCATGAATAATGCTGCATTTGGCAAGATGAGAGAGGAAGAGAACGAAAAGGAAACAAACTTCCACCGGCCGGAAAGCTCTGAGCATTATGGAGTCAGGGGACAGCTAAATTTTCCATATTTTCTCCCTAGAAATAAAACACTTCTCTAATATCATTCTAGGAAGCAGAATAAAGCTCAGCTTAAGCCTATGGTAAAGACACCAAGAGAAGAGTTTGGGACCGTACAGATCAGAGATTGATACCCTTTAGAAAGAGCAGCAGCTGAAGGGTTGTGCCGATACCAAGAGCTAACCAAAAGAACTCATTAGTTTTCTGCAGCTGCTTTTCTAAAAGGAGAGAAACCCCACTCAGGACGTGACACACAGAACAGCATGTTCCCCTCCCGAAGCGTTTTTTGGTTTTGTTTTGTTTCATCCACTTTTTATCTCGACTTCCAGGGGAGCTCTCACGGGTGAATGTTTAATCAGCGCTGCCCTCTGCCCAGCAGCAGGGGTGGCTGGAGCTGAGCCCAGGCACCCTGGGCACGCTGACGAGAAGACGCCGCAGATACCATCGACTCATTAACCCGCCAGCTTCAGCCAGCAAAACGAAGTAACCGCAAAGAGCAACAAATAAAATCCACCTCTGCTTCTTTACTAAGGTACAACGACAGCAACTGCAGCTCAGAGCCACCGGGAGGGGGGAAGAAACCAGGCCCTGGGAGCCCCTGGATCTGTGCTAACCGCAAAGAGCAACAAATAAAATCCACCTCTGCTTCTTTAGTAAGGTACAACGACAGCAACTGCAGCTCAGAGCCACGGGGAGGGGGGAAGAAACCAGGCACTGGGAGCCCCTGGATCTGTGCTAACCGCAAAGAGCAACAAATAAAATCCCCCTCTGCTTCTTTACTAAGGTACAACGACAGCAACTGCAGCTCAGAGCCACGGGGAGGGGGGGAAGAAACCAGGCACTGGGAGCCCCTGGATCTGTGCTTTGGGGCACGAAAGCTGTTCCTTGGTGGTCCCCTACGCCAAGCAGAAGCAGCGATGAGAGCGTGCACCTAACCCTGGGGTTAAACTGCTCCCGGCACTTTGTGAACGTAACAGTCCCAAGCCACTAAACCAGTACCAGAAAATAAAGCAGCGAAATCAGCCAAGGCAGGGAGCAGAGGGGACAGAGCAGCCCAGGCTGCGGTGAGGGTGGAAGTCCCAGCAGTTACCACCTCCATCCTTTCGCTGCTCCGTGCTGGCTCCAGCAGGTCAGCCTGGCCGCATGGTTCCTCTGCCCTGCCTCCAGCTGCTCCTCAGTCTTTCATCAGGTGAGACGGGACAAGCCCACAACCACACCTGGAGCAAGGTATGGACCTGCCCCCGGGGCGGGGAGAGCTTCACCTGGGCAGGGCTGAGCTGGACTGAGCAGAGCCCTGCCCACCAGGCTTCCTTCATCTGACTCACCAGTTCCCTGAACCATAAATGTCAACGCTGCAGGAAGCTTTGGTCGGGTTGACAGAGGGAAGAACTGCGTTTGGTTTGGGTTTTGAAGGAAAGACAGACACCTCCTTGCAGCACAGGTACCTCTGCACCACCCGTGTCCAGGTCACAGAATCATTTTGGTTGGAAAAGACCTTTAAGGTCACTGACTCCAGCTGTTATCTGACTGCCAAGCCTGGTTCTAATCCACGCCCCTCAGCACCGCATTTCTGCATCTTTTAAACACTGCCAGGGACGAGGATACAGCCACCTCCTCGGGGAGCCAAGGAGTTCCAGTTTGGGAACCCTTTGAGTGAGGAAGTCTCTTCCAATATCCAACCTAAACATTCCCTGGTACAACATGAGGCCATTTCCTCTCATCCTATCTCTTGTTACTAGGGAGAAGATGTTGACACACACACACACCCTCACTACAACCTCCATTCAGGGAGCTGTAGAACAGGAGAAGGTCTCTCCTTAGCCTCCTTTTCACCAGGCTAAACAATCCCAGTTCCCTTAGCTGTGCCTCATAAGACTTGCTCTCCAGACCATTTGCCAGCTTCGTTGCCCTTCTCTGGACCCACATAGCAGTACTGAGGTCCCTTCTCGCACCTGGGGAATGTGAAGCTGAAGAGGGCAGGGAGTGCCACCATGCCCAGCTGTTATCTCTTCGTGTGTGACACCCACCCCACCACATCAGCCCCAGCCTGCACCAGGCTCTTCCTCAAAGCAAAGCCAGAGCCCTCAGAGTGATTAAACCAGACATTTGCCTGGGGAACCAAGGATTTTCTCCATCTCTGGATAGCAGAGCCTGGCAGAAACAGTCCTCCTGGATGAAAGCCACAGAGATTCCCTGCTGAAGCAGCTCCTTTTTCACCATCAGCTGTGTCTCAGAGTCCTGAGGATAGACCAGTCAAATTAGGGCAAACAAGCCTTTTCCCATTACTGGATATTTTTGTGCCCTGTAGAACAGCCTGAGAGGGTCTGTCCAAAACATTTCTGCCAAGTACATCTCCCAGCAAAAGCAGGGCTGGTTAGCTTGGCAAGAAGAGGACCAAGAGCCCCAGGACTTTATGTTTCCCTCCATAACCGATCAAATATTATTTCATCTTTCTCTGTGGGACCACTCAATGTTTTCCTTCGAGCAGACACAGCTGCTGCACAGAGCCCGGGTGCTGGGTGGTGTTCAGAGGTGGCTCTTGATAGGGCCTGGGTGGGCAGGGATCCATCGGCAACCTGGGAGATACTCACCTGTGACCAGCTGACCCTAATCCCACACACCAGGGCATGACACTTCACATACATGCTCTCATAGTCACCTTCCAGTACTTCAAGGGGGCCCACAGGAAAGATGGGGAGGGACATTTTCTTGGAGTGTAGTTAATAGGATGGGAGGTCACAGCTTCAAAATGGAAGAGGGAGGGTAGATTTAGATTAGATGTAGGGGAAAAAATCCTTTACCATAGGGTAGTGAGGAACTGGAACACGTTGACCAAAAATAGGTGCGGATGCCCCGTCCTTGGAAGCATTCAAAGCCAGGTTGAATGAGGTTTTGAGCAACCTTGGCTAGCAGAAGGGGTTCCTACACATGGCAAAGAGGTTGGAACTAGATGATCTCTAAGGTCCTTTCCAACACAAACAGTTCTGTGATTTTTCACAAAGAGATGACTGGAAAAGAAACTCTGCAGAACTAGAAGGCCTTAAGGTTAGGGGGGAAAGGGATTGGTAGAGCTTGTCTGTGATGTGTAGGATCTGATGGTGACCTGTGTGATGGCTTGAAGGCGTCCCAGAGTTCTCAGTTCTCTCCACTGAGCTGAAGGCAATGGGTGTGATACACGACGTACTTACGGATGGACATTCCCCCTCTGCCCATGGGCACCGAGGAAAGCCTTGGCCAGGGCATCCCTTGGGTGGGACTGATGGTCTCACAACCTAACCTGACTCTGCTTTCCAAAGCTAATCTCGAGGAGGGATGAAAAAAAAACCAAACCACCCAGGAAAATAAATTGGGGGGGAAAAAAAAAGACTAATTGGTGGGAGACATGACTTGAAGTGCGAGTCTCATTCCTCACCACATGAAAAGCCCTGCTGCTGCCTGGTGGTCTCAGAGAAGAAAGGGGGGGCCCTGCCGAGCTGGGAGCTGGCAAGGAAGTCCCCCAAGCCAGGGCTGGAGCTGCAGTGTGATGAAAATGAATGCCTGCTTTGTGTACAGGTAGCTGGGGAGGATTTATGACCCACCCAGCGGTATGAACACGGGCCGTGAATTAAAGCACTGTTGGAGACTCAGGAGGTTGTGACTTCAGAGCTGTGGTCCTGTGGAAAAGCACAGGGCAGATTCCTCTATAGAGGCTCTAAAAATAAAAAGAACATGTCAAAAAGTTTCTTTAAAACACACATTTTGTGATTGCTGGCCCTGGTGGGACCCCTTCTCCCTCACCTCCCTTCCCCAGCAGCCCCAGGGCTGCCGTAAATCGCGCTGGGCTATAATAACTGCACGGGCGGTGTGGTGTAGCTGTGGTGTAGCTGTGGTGTTGTGCAGATCAAACACTGCAGAAGCAGAAGCTGACTTTTTTCTTTGGCCCCAGACCTTCCTGGGGAATGCCTGATGATAAGGAGCTGGAGCTGTCACCTTTAAATGGATCACATGGCACAATTTCCCTGGAGAAACCTAGACAGAAATGTCAGAAGGCAACAAACCAGGATTTTCTGCCCTCTCTGAAGTGCTGGAGGGAATGCAGGTAACCCCTTCAGAAGGCCTTCTCCTCCTGCTCCACCTCTCCCCACAGTGCTGGTGCCTCCAGCTGGTCCCCAGCAAGCTGCAAACTGTCCTGAACACCAATGTCCCAGAAACCACAATGACTACCTTGTCCACCACCGCTGTTACGCTGGCAGTAGCTTGGAGTTTGGTCTGGGTTTGTGTGTCAGAGGCAGTGACCCAGAGCAGGAGTTCCCAGGCACAGCCTCGGCTTGAATAAAACCAAAGACCACTACTGAGAGCCACAGAACCAAATGTTTCCTAAGCAGGCACCACCTCCCCAGAACAAACAATTTCAGCCTGTTTAAAAAATGTAAAATTTTATGATTTGGGTCTAGGAGATGAGTCTCATGAGGAGAGGCTGAGGGAACCAGGGTTGTTTAGTCTGGAGAAAAGTGGGCTTAGGGGGAAACCTGAGCAAGGCTCTCTACAATTACGAAAGAGGCTGTAGTGAGATGGGGGTTGGTCTCTTCTCCCAGGTAACAAGAGATGGAACGAGAGGAAATGGCCTCAGGCTGTGCCAGGGCAGGTTTACTTTGGATATTAGGGAAAATTTCTTCACTGAAAGCGTTTTCAAGCCCCAGAGCAGGCTGCCCAGGGAAGTGGTTGGAGCCACCATCCCTGGAGGGATTTAAAAGCTGTGTAGATGTGGTGCTGAGGGACATGGTGTAGTGGTGGACTTGGAATTGTTGGGTTAATGGTTAGTCTTGATGGTCTTAAAAGTCTTTTCCAACATCAGTGATTCTATGATTTGGATTTATTGTCTTTTCCTTGTGGTGATGCAAATAATGTCTTATATGAACACTGCAGCCCATGGGCTGCAAGCACAGCTGTCTGCAGAGCTCTTTTCCCTGCATCATTCTTCTCAGCTGCTTAGTGACCAGTGGGATTAGTCAGAGGTTATAGTTATAACAGATTTGGGATTTGCTGGTTTTTAGATTTCACAAAGGCATTACTTGGGACCAGAAACAACAGAGCAGAGCTTGGGGACATGATTTCTGCCTAATCTTTTAAAAGGAAGGAGCAGTGAGACTGGTGAAAATCAGGGTAATTTTGGGGCAGCCCAGTTTGCTTTGGGAGATAACTAGATGTTTGGGTTGGATAAAGGGGAGAAGAGAAGTCTCCAGGGAAATCTTACAGTGGCCTTTCAGTACTTAAAGGGTGGGGAAGGACACTATATCAGGATTTAAACTGGAAGAGGATAGATTTAGATTAAAAGAAGAAATTCCATACTATGGTAGTGGTGAGACACTGGAACAGGTTGTCAAGAGAAACTGGATACCCCATCCCTGAAAGTGGTCAAAGCCAGGTTGGATGGGGCTTGGGGCAGCCTGGTCTAATGGAAGGTGTCCATGGCATGGGAGGAGAGAAGGTTTAAGGTCCTTTCCAAGCCAAAACATACTAAGATTCCATGATTCAGGTATTTTCCATGCCACAATTGGTGCTAATTTTATCCCAGTGTCACCATACTGCTGTCTACAACTACTTGAAGGGAGGTTGTAGCCAGGTGGGGGTCAGTCAGGCAACCAGCAACAGAACGAGGGGACAACAGTCACAAGTTGTGCCAGGGGAGGTCTAGGCTGGATGTTAGGAGGAAGTTCTTGCCAGAGAGAGTGACTGGCATTGGAATGGGCTGCCCAGGGAGCTGGTGGAGTTGCTGTCCCTGGAGGCGTTGAAGAAAAGCCTGGATGGGGCACTTAGTGCCATGGTCTAGTTGATTGGCTAGGGCTGGGTGGTAGCTTGGACTGGATGAGCTTGGAGGTCTCTTCCGACCTGGTTGATCCTGTGATTCTATGACTCTATTATTCATATTAGATTGGGGATGACCTGACAAGGTATTTTCCCTTGTTGCAGCTACTGGCCCCACATGTGGGACAGCACAGTTGGAAGGAGATGGGACACAGAAGTGAGGGAAACAGCTGCCCCTGGGTGCAATGCAAAACCTGGGGGGAAAAAGAAAAAAAAACAAAACAAAACACACTTCAGAGCCAAGAAAAATGGGCAAAAGTAGATAGAAATGCACAACCTTGTTCCAGGAAGAATTTAGTCTCAGTTTTTATGTCGTGTTTTGTCCCCAGAAGGGCCAGAGCAGCAAGCCCAACCTGGTTCCCTGTGCATCTGCCTCTTTCTTCCAGGAGGTCATATCGTGGTTTTCCAGCAGAGGGGGAGATTGGATCACTTGTTCCACACATCCAGCCGCTTGCTGCGTCTTGCCTCACCGGCGTGGCGAAGAAATAGAAGAAAAGGCAGTATTATTGATCCCTGCTTCTGAAAACCTAACATTTCTTTTTACTGTCAAGGACAAAGCGCTGTTATGGAGGAGTCCATGAAGGTCCCCATGTGGCTCCTTCAGAAGGTTTAAGACCAGCCCCATCGAAGCACTGTAGCAGGGAAGAAAATGCATTTAAAAGCCTTGCAACCTGTCAGGTTTTCTCTCTGTCGGACCTACAAGGTTGTCCCTGCAGCACAGCCCTGGCCCCACAAAGGCTGAAGTGCATACTTCTTTTTCACCAGTATAGCTCATAATTGCTTGTGTGTTTAAGGCTGTTTGCTTTGATAGAAAGTAGGTTATCAGACCAGTTCAGTGACACCAAACGAGGACTGGCATGCTCAGCACTAGAGCTGTGGCTGTCTTCTGCTCCTCGGGTGGACCTTTTCCACAGACTGTGTCTTCGCTGAATGGGACGCAGGCCTGATACACAGAGAAGCCACAGTTTTGTTGGTCCTTCCAATGCACCATCTCACTGTGGGCACTCAGTAGCCAGAGAACTAAGCTGGGGATGCAAACCGAGGTTAAAGCTCAAGAAATGAGCTGCGCAGAGGTGGTGCACAGAGGAAAAGCTTGGTGGTTGCAGAGGTTGTTCAGCCCTGTTATCAGGACATGACCACTGCCTGTGATGTGGGACCATCACTGCAGCAGTGACTACTCCTGCCAGCATTTGCAGGCAGTGTTTGCTGTCACTCCACTGACACCGAGGGTGATGAGCAGGGTCATGTACAGCCTGCAGCATCCTTTCCCTGTCCTGCAGTGATTCAGCACATACAGGCAGGAGGCCTTCAAGGCTGCACGAACAGCACCTAGCACAGAGCCTCTATTCAGCAGTGTAAACCATAGCAAACTCATTACATCTGCCTTACCCTTAATACTCCACCCTGGAGCATTTTAACACCTCCATCCCCACAGGCATTCAAAAGACTTGTAGATGTGGCACTTGGGGACATGGTTTAATGGCTGTGGTGGTGGTGGGTTGATGGTTGGACTCAACGAACTTTTCCAACCCAAACAATTCTATGATTCTGCTTCTACTTACCTCTTCTGTTTGCTGTCTAACATAAAGGCAGCTTCCCACATTAAATATTTCTCTCAAAGGGATTTGTGCTGGGATCTTGATTTTGAAGCTCAGAGATGAAAACCTTGGTAACGAGCTTGGCTTTCTTGGCTGTGCTGGTTTGAGACTAATTGGAATGTTTTAATGAGAGAAATTAGATCATTGGTTGTGAAAAGAAAATAATGATGATGTCTATATCATTCATTGGTTCGCTGAGAGGGATAAAAAGCCAAAATGTAAATAATCTTTCTCAGTCTGGTCTGTGTTGCTGGATCTAATCACTTCCTCTTAAGTCTACTCTAATGCCCTTCCATTAATCTT
This sequence comes from Semnornis frantzii, assembly GCA_013399775.1. Classification (NCBI taxonomy): domain Eukaryota; kingdom Metazoa; phylum Chordata; class Aves; order Piciformes; family Ramphastidae; genus Semnornis; species Semnornis frantzii. The sequence goes on along the minus strand of VWYK01052660.1, from coordinate 1,358 downwards.
GGCTAACAGAAAACAATGTAAGCTTTGCTGCTTGCTTGCTTTGTCTGTCTGGGAGACAGAGAGGGAGGAAGAGAGGGGCAGGGTTGTTAGTTTTGAGCCCTTTTGGGCAGTTTCCTTTGTCTGGGAGGGAGTTTGAGTTTTTGTATTATCTCTAATTTGTATATTGTTGGAAGTACTTGTATTGTGTACATATGCTTGTACACTTTGCCATGCTGTTGTGCTGGGTTAGAGCAGATCCCTCCCCCAGTAAAGTAAATTCACTACCACTCAGAATTTTGGAAAATCAGAGAAAAAAATGAAACTGTGGTTAGTTTAAATATAATAGTACAAGAAGAATAAACTACTACAGAAATATAATAACCTTAAGGAAGATGGGGAAGGGATCAAGTGGCAGTGAAGCAGCAAAGCAGCAGCAGCAGCAATGACAACAGCGGCAGGGGAAGATTGCAGCGGGCACAGCCGAAGCAGCAAGAGGGAGATCCAAGCTGTGCTTCCAGACATAAGCTTTTGAGGCTCCAATGAAATTATATTAACTTATCCACTGTTGCCATTTTATGGCCTATCCCTGAAATGTTCACCTTTCCACTCAGAGACTCCAATACTCCTCCACTACTAGGTTTCTCTGTTCCAAATTTTCTTTTATATCTGAGCTAGAAACCTAGCTCAAATGACCACAGCTGTAAATAGAGCTTTATCTTACTTCCAAGCCATCTGAGCTAGTCTGCTAAATTTCAGTGGGGGCGGGGAGTTCCTAATCCACATCAGTGGCAAAACAGAATTAGAGCACTGTGCTCTTCAGCAGAGAGCCCCACGTCTGCTGTGAAAGCGCACGTGGAGCGCAGAACATGCCGAGGGCAGAGCTCCAACTGCAAGGCATAGCTTCTTGATCTTGCCACATCTAACCTCTCTGTGACCCCTGCACCGTGAGACGATCTCTATGTTTTGAGAGGAACGCCGCCCTACGCCTGAATGAAAGGCTGCCTTGCTCTCTGCTTCTCCCTGGGGAACCAGGAGAGAGCAAACAGCACATGGCAGGTGTCAGTCACATTGCTTGACGCATGACAGCAAGAAGCTCAGATTTGACTCTGTGGACCCGATGCATCAAACAGAATATAAAAAAAGAAGAAGAAAAAAAAAAAAAGATCAGGGCTCTGCATTTAGTTCCTCGTGGTCTTCTAATCAGGAAGGAAAGTCCAGATTTGCAGTACTGCATGAATAATCTAATGCAAGAATTGGAAAGAGAGTATTGGTATAAAAAAAATTATTATAAATTGTAATTAAAAATATTTTTTTAATGGTGATTCTTTTAAGTAACTCTATCCCTTGCAGTGGGATCTATAGGAATATGTAATAATAAT
>VWYK01052659.1:37080-48060 GCA_013399775.1 Semnornis frantzii | reverse complement strand
TTTAATGCATATGTGCATTTGCCTGCCTGTACCTTAGCTTTCTGTTAAGCTTCATGGTTTTGGCATAAATTTGGGGAAGGGCAATAGTGTGGCTTGGGGATGGGCTGGAGCAGCAGTGTGTGCAGCCCCTGGGCAGCCCAGAAACAGCATTGGGCCAGTTCCTGCTGCCAGGAAGCTGAGCTACATTAAACAAAGCAAGTTAATCTATATCCAGAGCATTTTATTAAATCATCACTCAATTAGATCAGTGATGCTCTGGTAGCCTTTGTTGCAGCTAGGCTCCCAGTCCTCCTTCTGCTGCATAACCTGCAAGTTGTTCAGCTGTAGCAGCTCCCAGACTTGTGTTTGGTGGGCTCTTGGAAGTGAAGCCTGTGGTCCTGAAGCTCTGATTCTGCAATTAAATATGTTCTTGTTCATTTATTTTTTCTTTTTCTCCAGGGGAAGGGCTTCACAAAGTTCCTTTTCTTCTTCTTGCAGTGAAAGCAATCTGTGTGTCTGGGTTTCCTGAGGGTGGCTTGTTGGGTTACCTCTGTGCCTTTGGGGCAAGGCAATGGTAGAGCCAGGCCAGCACAAAAATACCTTTAAACCTCCTTTCCATCCTTTGCAGCCAAGAGAAACTCCTGTGCATCTGTAAGTAACTGGCAGCATATGGTTTTGTCTGCAGGCAGGATGCAGCTGGGAAGCAGTATCACCTGTGGAATACTGAATGAAGGGGGTAGCCTTTTTCAGGCAATCCATTTAGTGGCAAAACACAACCTGCAAGCTGCAGAAATTCAGATGATCACACACAAATACCTGTTGGTTGGTTTTGGTTTTATTTTCAGTTCTAAACTCAACTGTGACAGTAAACACAGTGCTGCAGTATGCTGGCAGTTTGCTTGCTGCCACAAGTCTGAAGTGTGGTTTCTTGTTTCCTCACCTCCTCTGCTTTCCACAGTCGATGGCTTTTGCTGGTGGTATCACTTTCTTATGTGTCTGCAACATAAACTTGGGATGGGTTACTTCTGATTTCCTGCAGCCTCTTTTTTCTGACCATAGAATCAACCAGGTTGGAAGAGAGCTCCAAGCTCACCCAGACCATGGCACTAAGTGCCCCAGCCAGGCTTTGCTTCAACCCCTCCAGGGATGGGCACTCCACCACCTCCCTGGGCAGCCCATTCCAATGCCAATCACTCTCTCTGCCAACAACTTCCTCCTAACATCCAGCCCAGACCTCCCCTGGCACAGTTTGAGGCTGTGTCCCCTCCTTCTGTCCCTGGGTGCCTGGCAGCAGAGCCCAACCCCAGCTGGCTACAACCTCCCTTCAGGGAGCTGCAGAGAGCAATGAGCTCTGCCCTGAGCCTCCTCTTCTGCAGGCTGCACACCCCCAGCTCCCTCAGCCTCTCCTCACAGGGCTGTGCTCCAGGCCCCTCCCCAGCCTTGCTGCCCTTCTCTGGGCACCTTCCAGCACCTCAACATCTCTCTTGAATGGAGGGGCCCAGAACTGGACACAGCACTCAAGCTGTGGCCTGAGCAGTGCTGAGCACAGGGGCAGAAGAACCTCCCTGCTCCTGCTGCCCACACTGCTCCTGAGCCAGCCCAGGATGCCATTGGCTCTGCTGCCCACCTGGGCACACTGCTGCCTCATCTTCAGCTCCTCTCTCCCAGCACCCCCAGGTCCCTCTCTGCCTGGCTGCTCTCCAACCACTCTGTCCCCAGCCTGGAGCACTGCTTGGGGTTGTTGTGACCAAAGTGTAGAACCCTGCACTTAGCCTTGTTCAGTCTCATCCTCTTGGCCTCTGCCCACCCATCCAGCCTGTCCAGGTCCCTCTGCAGAGCCCTCCTGCCCTCCAACAGATGGACAAAGCATGCATTGGTATAGCTATAAGGAAAATCATCCTGCATTCAGTATGCTGCCTGAAAGGATCTTTGGTCTTCAGGTTTATTTTGGTCACTGCAATTGCAGCTACTCTAAATGGAGCAATGCTCTAAATGTGTTGTCAAAGAACTGGGCTGTGGGTTCTTCTGCTGAAGCTCTTCATAGGTTTTGTCCTGGACTCTTTTAGTCTCCTTTCACATGGCTTTTAAGGAGGGGGTATTAATATACTAATTGGACTGCTTGTTAATTTTATGGCATTCAGTGTGAATGAAGCTTGTGGGACAAACTGAGCCTTGCAGGAAGATAGGCACAGAAGCACAAAAAACCAAAGTATATGGAATAAAGCATCTTCCCAGAGCAGGGCCATGAGGATGAGCAGAGGGCTGGAGCTGCTCTGCTGTGAGGAGAGACTGAGGGAGTTGGGGCTCTGCAGTCAGGAGAGGAGAAAGCTGCCAAGGTGACCTAATTGTGGCCTTGCAGTGTCTTAAGGGGGCTACAAGAAAGCTGGGGAGGGACTTTTTAGGCTGTCAGGGAGTGGTAGGACTGGGGGGAATGGAGCAGAGCTGGAGGTGGGGAGATTCAGAGTGGACATGAGGAGAAAGTTCTTCAGCATAAGGGTGGTGAGAGCCTGGCAGGGGTTGCCCAGGGAGGTGGTGGAAGCCTGATCCCTGGAGGTGTTTCAGGCCAGGCTGGATGAGGCTGTGGGCAGCCTGCTGTAGTGTGAGGTGTCCCTGGGCATGGCAGGGGGGTTGGAACTGGCTGCTCCTTGTGTGTCCCTTCCAACCCTGACTGATTGTATGATTTTATGAAAGCTCCTCCAAATCATTGTTTCTGTCTATTTTCAGACTTTTTGCTAGAGGTAAAAAACCAAAATGAACTTCAAAGCCCCAAACCAAGCAAGGACTTTTTTCAAACATCTCTGTTGCAATACAGAAAGTGAGGACACTGCCTGATTTTCCAATGCAGTAATGTCATACAGCACTCAGAAGAAAAGGGGACTATTCCAGCTCAGTTATTCCCTTGACCCTAGAGGACAGCAACAGGCTTGTGAAAGGCATTGCCCTTTAAGTCCTCTCTGTAGGAAATTCATGGCTCCAGCAGGAATTCCTCTCTCTATGGCCACTTAGTTTCCTCTCCAGTCCTCCCCACTTGCTGTTTCCTCATTTTTATTTATCTTGTGTAGTTTAGAGCAGGAACACTGTAGGACCTGAAACCAAATCCTTTTGCTATTTCTAAGCACCTCATAAATTAACATTTTGTAAAAGCAGGAGTGTGTGGGAGTGCCCTGGAGGAGACTCTGCTTTGCTGGATGAGGAGAGATGTGTTTTTGGAAGCTGGGTTTTATTTTTGTAGTGCAGCCCTACAGAAAGGAAGTCGTGCAGCCCAGCAAGGCCAGGGGATATGTGCTCCCTGGAAATCCCTGGATTTCTTTAGGCTCTGTTACAGCTTATGGGCTGTTTGTCTAAAGGATGAGGAGCTGAGGATTGGCTCTGAGGCAGGTTGCCCCACCACGGGTGTGTTTATTGGTGGCAGCATACAAAAGAAGTTCTGTTTGTGGCTTACTCTCTTACAGATATCCAGCAGAAGTAGTGCTTCTGTAATTCCTGTGGGATATGAGTAGTGTGAACTATCTAGGGAAGCATTTCTGAGAGCCTTGGATCACAGAATCACAGGCACACCTGGGTTGGCAAAGCCCCTCAGGATCACAGAGTCCAACCTAGACCCCTGCCCTACAAGAATGAGAGACACCCAGGTTGGCAAAGCTCCTCAGGGTCACCAAGTCCAACCTAGACCCCTACCCTACAAGAATGAGAGACACCCAGGTTGGCAAAGCTCCTCAGGGTCACCAAGTCCAACCTAGACCCCTACCCTACAAGAATGAGAGACACCCAGGTTGGCAAAGCTCCTCAGGGTCACCAAGTCCAACCTAGAGCCCTGCTCTACAGGACTCACCTTAAAGCATAGCCCTGGATCTCTGAGGTCCATTCCAACCTAAGCTCTTCTAGGATTCTAAGGTGCTTAGAAGGCAGAGATGAAGTTATTTGTTAAGAGATGCAGAGCAGGGCAGCAGTAGAGATGTAAGCCTGCATGTGGGGAGTTAGCAATGGTGCCCTGACTGCTTCAGGGACAGAATCACAGCACCATGCAGGCTGGCAAAGCTCCTCAGGGTCACCAAGTCCAACCTAGAACCCTGCTCTACAGATTCACCTTAAACCATAGCCTTAAGCATCACATCCAAGCCACGTTGAAACAGAACCAGGCTGGGGGACTCCACCACCTCCCTGGGCAGCTCATTTCAGTGCCACAAAGCTCAGTCCTTCCAAGGACTGAAGTCCTTGCAAACCAGTGTTGCAGGATGGTTTGGTACAAAGTAAATTCTGTTGCATTTAAAAAAAATTAACCACTTCTCCTCCCCTCTTTGTCCTTCAGCCCAGGGATGCTGTAGCTTGGTCCCCTTCACAGCTGAAAAGCCATTCTGCTTTCTCTGCATTTCTGTTTGAATGCTTTCTGTGTGACTTGTATCTTCATGTGTGTTTTTGGCTGGCCTTCCCTGTCCACAACCACAAGCTCTTTATGGCAAGGGTTATTTTAGTTTGGCTACAGCTGGGAGTGCATGGCTAAAGCTTTGCAAATGCAGATCATTGTTTTGAAACTCAACTGCTAAAAAGGAAAAAAACATCAAAAGGTCAAGTGCTGAGATTCAGGTAGGGTTCAGCAAAGCTTAAACTTGATCTAAAACTGAAATGTACCTAAAAATCCTTTAAAGTTCAGTTAGAAAAAATTAAAATCCTCTCTGAAGGTGATGGAAAAGTTTAGGTAGGCTTCCCCAGACATACCAGATGGACTGCATGGCCTTTCTCCATCTGCTTGGTGCAGCCTTGGTCAGTCCTTAGAGGTGAGAGGTGATCCACGTTTCTATCCATGCTGTAGCTGTCCCGATTGGGATTTTAAAATCCCTCAACAGACATCTCTGAAGCTAAGAGCTTGAGAATTGCACAATGTTTTTATTCTTGCCTCCATAGTCCTTGCATGGTGTATGCAGATGAGCAGTTTGGAGTGGATGCAAGGAGGCATGCAGCAGCTGGGTTATTAAACCAGCACTGAGAATCAGAGAATGGTTTAGGTTGGAAGGGACCTCAAAGCTTAGCAAGTTCCAACCGCCTGCCATAGGCAGGGACATCTCCCACTAGAACAACTTGCTGAAGGTCTTATCCAACCTGGTCCTGAACACCTCCAGGGAGGATGTGGAGTCACAGAATTGCAGAATGTAATCAAAGATTGAAGATCACATTTTGTGCTACTGTGCTCCACAACCTCCCTGGGCAACCTGTGCCAGTGTCTCACCTCCCTCACTGCAAACAACTTCCTCCTAACATCTACTTTCAGTCTCCCCTCTGCCACTTCAAACCTATTGCCCCTTGTCCTGGCATTACAAGGGGGCTCACAGCTGAGCATTGCAACCCCAGTGTCACAAAAAGGAGAGTTAGGTTTGATGTGGTACAAGTCCTTTCCTTGCTGGAAAGAGCAGAGAACACCCTGGTGAGCATGGGAAGCTGGCTGGTGCCCCATGGGCTTGCCACAGCAAACAGCAGTGGTTGAAATCCAGGTATGATCTCCCTGAGTTTGCTTTCTAAGTGAACATAAACAGAATTTGCTTTCAGATCACAGAATTTACCATGCCAATATCATAACTGTGATAGAGAAGAGTTAAAGCTTCTAAATAACAGAAGAGGCAGGAGTTTGTTTGAGTTAGAATCACTTCCTTTTCTGAGAGTAAACTCCTGAGAAAATGAAATAGGTGATAAACATTAAAAAAAACCCAAAAGGTAAAAAAAAATGGAGAGCTTGGAGAAAGCTGAGTAGGATGTGTGCATTGCCTGTGGTGTCTTGGGCAGATACAAACTTGCCATGATGTTTTCCTGCTCTTTTCATGTGACAGCCTTTAACTTGCACTTCATCCAAAGAAGGCCAGGTGTGATACTCCTAGTGCAGAGTGATGGCTAAATTTTGGGGCTTAGGGGTAAGCCTTCCAGCTGATGCAAAAGCAGAAGTATAGGTTGTCTTTTAAAGGCATATCACGCTCCTTTTTATCAACAGAAAGTCGTTCAGCTACTTGTCAAGACTTAAAAGATGTGGTGAGACAACAATGCTTTGTGTTACCTCCTGTGCTGCCTGCCTGTGCCTGGAGGGACCCTACAGGAAGGCTGCAGGGGGACTTTTGCTGAGGGTGTCTAGAGGCAGGACAAGGGAGAAGGGTTTGAGGCTGAGACAGAGCAGAGTTAGGCTGGAGCTGAGGAAGAAGCTCTTCAGTAGCAGGGTGATGAGACTCTGGAATAGGCTGCCCAGCAAGGCTCCTCCCTGGGGCTATTCAAGGCCAGGTAGGATGAAGCCTTGATCATCCAAGTCTAGTTGAGAGGTGTCCCTGGGCATGGTGGGGAGGTTGGAGTAGATGATCTCTGAAGTCCCTTCCAACCTAAGCCATTCTATGAACTTCCTTTAAGCATTATTATTTGAGACACAACTGCTATGATTCTGTGCTGTAGTTCTTTGGAGTTTTGTTTGTTTGTTTTGAAGTCATATCCAAATACTGCCAAAATCATGTGTTGGATAATAGGTCTTAATTTTGCTTCCTGAAGGACATTGTCTATTACAATGAGACTTTGTAAAAATCCAAAGTGGCCTTCAAAGGGAGTTTTCCCACCTGTGATTTACTTTCATAGAATGGTAAGGTTGGAAGGGACCTCAAGGATCATCCAGTTCCAACCCCCTGCCATAGGCAGGGACACCTCCCACTAGCACAGGTCACTCAAGGACTCCTCCAACCTGACCTTGAACCCCTCCAGGCAGGGAGCAGCCACAACCTCCCTGGGCAACCTGTGCCAGTGTCTCACCACCCTCACTGCAAACAACTTCCTCCTAACATCCACTTTCAATCTCCCCTCTGACACTTCAAACCCATTCCCCTTGTCCTGGCATTCCCAGACCTTGTCAATAGTCCCTCCCCAGCCTTCCTGCAGCCCCCTTCAGATCCTGGAAGGCTACTCTAAGGTCTCCTGGAAGCCTTCTCTTCTCCAGGCTGCAGAGCCCCAACTCTCTCAGCCTGTCCTCACAGCAGAGCTGCTGCAGCCCTCTCAGCATCTTGGTGGCCTCCTCTGGACCCACTCCAACACTTCCATGTCCTTCCTGTGCTGGGGGCTCCAGAACTGCACCCAGGACTGCAGCTGGGGTCTGAGGAGAGCAGAGCCAAGGGGCAGAATCCCCTCCCTTGCCCTGCTGCCCACACTGCTCTTGCTGCAGCCCAGCACACAGTTGCTGTCTGGGCTGCACTCACACTGCAGCCTCATCTTGAGCTTTTCATCTCCCCACACCCCCAGGGCCTGTTCCTCAGGGCTGCTCTCAGCCATTCCCCACCCAGCCTGGAACTGTGCTTGGCATTGTGCCTACCCAGGTGCAGGACCTTACACTTGGCCTTGTTGAATGTCATGAGGTTGGGCTGGGTACAGCTCTGCAACCTGTCCAGGTCCCTCTGGATGGATCCCTTCCCCCTAGCAAGTTGACTGTGCCACACAGCTTGGTGCCATTTGCAAACTTGCTGAGGCTGCACTTGATTTCCATTAGGTACAATAAGATAGATAACATTTTGGTGCCCCCATTCAAGATGCCCAGGTTTGAAATAGGAAAAGGATTGGGAAGGTTGTGAGGGGGATTGGCAAGGTTTGTGTGGTTTGGTTTTGTTTCCTTTTGAGCCCTCATTAGAACTGGAGTAGCAAGAGCATGATGTAGGACACAAGTGAGGGTTATTTGCAGTTTATGGAGCTCACCTGCCCAAATGATAGACACTTGTCCAAGTCCCCTGTGTTCATAAGTCACTCTGAGAGCTGAGAATGCAGTGGGAACTATCAAGCATAACCATGAGAGGCTTCTTACTGCTGGAAAGGGAATCTCAAGGTCGAAAATAAGTTTGAATTGGGCTAGATTTAAAACCTGCAAAATATTTGTTCATCCACTGTCTGCTTCTGAGGACCTTTTGCAGAGGGACTGTTTTGAAGAGCAAACTTGGCAGGTAACTCAGGCATTTGAAAGCAACCAGTGCAAAAGAGTTCTCTGTCAAATAAGGAGAGCCTGTGAGGGAGCAAAGCTAGCTGGAGTCAGCTGAGAAAATCTAGGCTGTGGTTTAACTTCTGTCTCACTAATGGCAAACTGTGGGATTTGGAAAGGAACAAAGTGTAAACCAGATTCTGTGTTGTGTGTGTGCAGAGTGAGATTTCATCCCTGCTCAAAAGGGTTTGAAGTATTTGCAGAGCATTCCCAGCACTGCAGACATGAGCAGCAGCAGAAATTCCATTTTTAATTGTTTTGCATTCCTTCATCTTAGGCTCCTGGACTGCTTAGTACAAATGTTAAACGAAAACTTGAGAGAGCTTTTGTGCAGGGTGAATGTTTGCCACTGCAGTGGAGAAACTGATGCAAGTGGAAATCTGGGTGAACTGATTTCCAAGCTCAATGCAAATAACTTTCACCAGGTTGTACACAGCTTGCAGGGACTGATCTGGGAGATGAAGGCTTCTTCACCTTGGTAGGATGAATCAGTGTAGTTATTGCCAGCCTTACTGATGGCTCAGATGAGGAACACTTTGCTCTCCCAAGCATTTGAGGCTTGGTTTTGCTTAATGTGATTATAAATCAGAACTAGATCCTTGGTGATCCCATAGAAAACAGAAAATCATTTTGCAGAAGTGACGGTTGGAAAAAGTAATGGGTGAGTCCTGAAACAGCTTCTGAAGTGCCAAAAATGGTATGGAAAGTATCTTAAACTTGTCTTTTCTCTTTTGTTTCAGTGTTCTGAGGTCATGAAACTTAATCCACAGCAAGCTCCATTATATGTGAGTACAAAATCCAAGCACTTGTGGTTTATTTTTTTGCTTTCCTGCTTGTTCACTTAAATTGCTTCTTGCTGCCACTCTTCTTGGAGATGCTGCTCCCTTTCTCTTTACCTCCCAGAGATGTTATTTGTATGAATTCAGTTGCAAACGCTCAGGTAAGTCACAGAACTCCTTTCTTTCCAGCAAAGAGTTGTAAAGAAGTTTAGGGGCAGGTAATGCTCTCACCCTGCAGGCAACTCCTGCTTTTATTTATTTCATTTTTTCCCCCTCCCAAAAGCATTCTCGAGCACATGGCTGTGCTCTTGTGACTTGATGTGTTGAGAGGCTGCGAGAGAAGAAATTGCTCGTGTGGAAAACAGAGCATCCCAGTGTGCAGTGCTTGCCCACTGTGATGATGTTTTTTTCTGGTCAGAGTTTTAAACGTGGCAGGGAGGAACTAGAAGCAGCCAACGGCTGTGCTGTAAGTGCTGCTGCAGGGACTGGTTTACATCAGCCTCCTGGAAGCTTGTAACCTCCATGGCTATGTTAATAAGGAACAAGCTTCCTCTCCCTCTTGAATAGCAGCTTTGTTGCAGAACATGGGGACTGTCAAAGGAGGTTTGGGTTTGTGGGGGTGTCTGCATGTGTGTTACACTGGTGCCAAAGCTGCCAGCCAGGTTTGTAACCGTTTGCTTTCCGCCTCCCGAGGAGGGTTAGCTGCTGCAGCCTTCCTCTGCTTACAGCTCTACCCACAGACCTCGTTAAAAAGGGGAGAGCTGGATGCAAGGGTGGAAAATTTGGAGGGGAAAATTGCTTGCAAATGTGGAAAGGAAGGAGAAATGATCAGGGCTGGTGACAGACCAGTGTCTTGGAAAGGGTTGTGTGCTGTGAGCAATGGATCACATTGACCTTTAATGCTAGGGAAGCTTTTACATTTTGCCTACCAGCTGGAAGCTTGTATTGGAATTTATTCTCTGCTTGCTTTACCAAGTCTTGTGCTTGAAGCAAGACTGAAACACTTTGTAATGTGGCCTGACTTTGGGAGGGTGTCTTCCCTGGGCTGCACCACCAGTATGTGCTGTATTTTAGAATCACGGAATGGTTTGGGTTGGAAGAGAACCCCAAATCTCATCTAGTCCAACCTCCCTGTAATCAGCAGGGAAATCCTCTGCTAGATCAGGTTCCCCAGAGCCTTGTCAAGTCTGACCTTGATTCATCTCCAGGGATGGGGCCTCAAGTAGCTCCTTGAGCTACCTATTTCAGTGTTCCACTACCCTCCTGGTGCAGAACTTGTTCCTAACATCCAATCTAACTCTCCCCCAATTTCAAACCATTGCCCCTCATTCTATCACTACAGGCCTGTGGAAACAGTCCCTCTGCAGCCTTCTTGTAGGACCCTTTTGGGTACTGGAAGAGCTCCCTTCAGGTACTGAACTGAAAGCAATTGTTACCTGAATTTTGTTACACTACAAACCTGCTAAATTAACCTTGGCTGTGAAGGAACTTAATTTAAACTCAGGACACTTTCATAGAGAATGGGATTAACCCATTCTAAATTAACTTTGACTGTGAAGAAACTCAATTTAAACTTAGGACACTTCAGTAGAGAATGGGACACAAAAAGAGAGTGAAACAAACAAAAAAAAAAGAAATGTATGATGCTGTGGTAGAAACACTTGAATGGTACAAAGCAGGCTGCAGTTATCCTGATGTCTCTTGACCAGTGTTATGACTTAACTGGTGTGGAAGCTTTGCTCTCCCAGTCTTATCTTCTGCCTGAGTTTGTTTTCCCACTGTTGTGTGTGGATTTGTATTTCATGTGGCACGCTGGAGAGCTGTACTTAAATGTCCTCATCCCCACATGACAATGAGGAGGGCTGGGCTGAGGTCAAATATAGCCCAGTGTGAAACAGTGATTGTGTGGCACAGTGTAGTGCTGCTTTACCATGCAAAGAACTCAATGACAGTAGCATTAGTACAGAAGACTCAGGTTTTTGTCTTCCACCTGTCCAGGTGTGTATGCAGATCAACTACCTTTCAAAACAAATGTTGGTAATTTAAGGAAAAGGCAGAGAGAGGGGCAAAAAGAAACTCAAAGATCTTGAAAATTCATCACCCAGCACAGGAAGGACATGGGACTGTTGGAGCAGGTCCAGAGGAGACCACGAAGATGCTGAGAGGGCTGCAGCAGCTCTGCTGTGAGGACAGGCTGAGAGAGTTGGGGCTCTGCAGCCTGCAGAAGAGAAGGCTTCCAGGAGA
>VWYK01052659.1:21959-36689 GCA_013399775.1 Semnornis frantzii | reverse complement strand
CCAAATTTCTCCCTTTTACTCTTGACATCTTTGCATTGCATCCTTTACACTCCTCTTTGTTGAAGCCAATATCAGCAATTGAAGATAACTTAGTTTTTGTTGATTAATATTTCAATCTTGCCCAAGTTTCACCCTGAAATCTTTGTTTAGTAGTTGTTGTTATCACCAGCAGCTTTATGAGCTCTGTTTAGGAGGGGGGAGTATAAAAGATGATATCTCCTTGTCAGTTGCTGGAAGCCAATTTAAGAGCTAGAGAATGTTTTTATCCTGTCTGGTAATTAGTAGGTTGCCCAGATGGATTTCCAATGATCAGAAGTGTTTTGGGAACCCAAGATGTCCAGTGCACTTGGGACCAAATGATGAAGACAGCTGGGGAGACCTAATAGCTGCCTTGCAGTACCTGAAAGGGCCTTGCAAGAAGGCTGCAGAGGGACTGCTCATAAAAACCTCCAGTGTTAGGATGAGCAGCAGTGGCTTCAAACTAGAGGAGATTTAGTTTGAAGGGTGGGAAAAAGTTCTGTACCATGAAGTTGGAACTAGAAGATCTTTGAGGCCACTTCCAACTTTACCATTCTATGATTCTATGAAAGGTCTGTTCTGGGTGGTGGAACACTCCAGCAGGTTGACCAAGGAGTAGAGGCCCATCCCTGAAGATGCTGAAGGTCAGGCTGACAAGGCTCTGGGCAGCCTGATCTAGTGGAGGATGTCCCTGCTCACTGCAGAGGAGGTTGGACTGGATGACCTTTGGAGGTCTCTTCCAACCCAAACCATTCTGTGATAATTCTATGATGTTGTGTGTACTTAACAGAGGGATAGAGGTTCTTGTATTACTCAAGTCAGTGTAGGTGAAGAGAGAGAAGAACACTGGCTACATCTTTCTTGATACCTTCTTTTTAATTCCTGGCCTGTTCTTTGCCCCCCCTGTAAAAATCACCCACCCTGCCTCTGCAGAGCTTGTGACCACCAGGAGGTTCCAGCCTGTCATGGAGACACTACTGGCCTTTGTAGTAGAATGGGATAAGGAGCAGAACATCAGAGTGTCATGATTTTGTGATCAAGTTTGTCCATTTAAGCACTGCCTGGTTGCTCTTTGGTCAGTGAGGTGGTTGCAGCCCCTGGGCTTACTCAGTTGGTCCCTCTAAGAGCCATCATATCTTTCACCCAGAGCTGTTTGCAACCTGCTCTTAACACTTTAAAGAGCTCTCCTGATCAGAGCTTGGTGCTGCTCATAGCAGCACAGTCATGGGGCACAGGAGGCAGTGCCAGGAGAGATAGGGCAGCAAAGTGTTGCTCAATATAGCATGAGGAAGGTTCAGTGTGGTGTGATACCGTTAATGCTGGGGCTCAAACGGGCTGTAGGTCAAGCAGCTGGCCCACAGTCAGCATGTGATTGCCTTCACAGAGAGCAGTGCTGCTTTGCAGAGTCTGAGGCTTCACTTGGATGGGAGTTTGGAATAAAGCTGTTCAGCCTACTTCCTCCTCCTGCAGGTTTCTGATCAGTGGTACCACTAATCATGCTGCCAGCAGTGAGGTTCTGAAGAAGCAGGGTGGTAGTGGGGAAGTCACTGACAAGGTCTTCTGTAGTTGACATAGCTGTTAGAAGGAAGGTTTGAGTGCTCAATATTACAGCAGCAGTTTTAACTTCATCATTACAGGATGTTAGGGATTGGAAGGTACCCAAAGAGATCAAGTCCAAGCCCCCTGCCAGAGCAGGACCAGACAATCCAGCTCAGGGCACACAGGAACACATCCAGACAGGCCTGGAAAGGCTCCAGAGAAGGAGACTCCACAACCTCTCTGGGCAGCCTGTGCCAGGGCTCTGGGACCCTCACAGTAAAGAAGTTGCCCTTGTGTTGAGCTGGAACCTCCTGTGCTGCAGCTTCCATCCATTGCTCCTTGTCCTATCCCAGGCAGCAGTGAGCAGAGCCTGTCCCCCCCCCTCCTCACCCTCAGCCCTCAGAGATTTAGAAACATTGATTAAATCCTCTCTCAGTCTTCTCTTCTCCAGCCTAAGCAGCCCCAGGTCCCTCAGCCTCTCCTCAGCAGGCAGTGCTCAGTCCCCTCATCATCCTCACAGCCCTCCCTTGGACTCTCTCCAGCAGATCCCTGTCCCTCATCAACTGGGGAGTCCAAAACTGAAGGCAGTACTCAAGATGAGGTCTCACCATGGCAGAGCAAGATACAAGCTTGGCTGATGCCAAGTGGTCCAAGGGCTATAACCAGCATAGCATGGGGAGGGTTTTAACAACGAGCTTCATCTCTCAGCTTCTTCACTAGCAGCAGGTTACAAAAAGCAACTGCTGCTTGCCTGGATTGAGTGTATGTGACTGTGTGGCTGCTGTTCTCATGGGCTGTTTTCTTCCCTGGGTTTGATTATATGGATCATGCTTTACACAGCCTTTGATACAGCTGCAGATGTTCCCTGCGAAAGGAGCTTTGCAGTACAAGGTCCTGAAGTTACATTGATTTCTTCAGGTGCATTTTGGTACAGGGTATGTTTAAAAAAAAACATGTGCTGGGCAGTCCTTTGCCTGCCTCAGACTGTGCTGATGCATAAATACTGCAGTAAATCTGAAACTGGCTCTATCCACATCCCTTCTGCATTTCAGTGCTGTCCCATCCATACAGGAACTCCTGCTGGCCATAGCACAGAGAATAAAGGAGTATCTCTAACCTTATTTCTGGCCTACCTGGGGCTTTGTACTCACCAAACCTGGCATCTCAAAGCTGAAAATCCAATTCTGTTTGTTGGGAGGCTTGCAGAATTATTTGGTTGACAGGAGGAGGGAAGTCAGGAGCTTCAGTTTGGTTTGCTGGTGGTAAATACTTGCCATGACCTCGCTGCTCATCCTGTTTTTGTATCTATACCAACACAAGTCAGTATTTCAGCTGCAGTATTGCAAGGCACTTCCCAGCTATTGTCAGCTTGTTATTGGAATATCCAGGTCATCAAGGAGCATGTGGATAGGAAAAAAAGGCTAGCAATGCTCAGTGCAGGTGTGGCAAAGGACCTTGTTTATTGCTGTGATTCATGAAGTTCTCTGTTTATAAATTAGTCACCTTGCAGAAGTGCAGGCAAGGGAAAGAAAATGGTCAAGAGCTTTGTAAAGGTGAAGTGCTGATCTTCTACAAATGTTATCATTAATTGAGAGACCAGCAGTGTGTGATTGTGCTGGTTTTGTGCTGGAGTAGGGATGGTTTTCTTTGTACTAGCTACTAGCATGGCACTGTGTCTTGGATTTGTGGTGGAAACAGTGTTGGTAATCATAGAACCATAGAATGGTAAGGTTGGAAGGGAGCTCAAGGATCATCCAGTTCCAACCCCCTGCCATAGGCAGGGACACCTCCCACTAGCACAGCTCACTCAAGGCCTCCTCCAACCTGGCCCTGAACAGCTCCAGGGAGGGAGCAGCCACAACCTCCCTGGGCAACCTGTGCCAGTGTCTCACCACCCTCACTGCAAACAACTTCCTTCTAACATCCACTTTCAATCTCCCCTCTGCCACTTCAAACCCATTCCCCTTGTCCTGCCATTCCAAGCCCTTGTCAACAGTCACTCCCCAGCCTTCCTGTAGCTCCCTTCAGATCCTGCAAGGCCACTCCAAGCTCTCCTGGAAGCCTTCTCCAGGCTGCAGAGCCCCAGCTCTCTCAGCCTGTCCTCACAGCAGAGCTGCTGCAGCCCTCTCAGCATCTTGCTGGCCTCCTCTGGACCTGCTCCAACACTTCCATGTCCTTCCTGTGCTGGGGGCTCCAGAACTGCACCCAGGACTGCAGGTGGGGTCTGAGGAGAGCAGAGCCAAGGGGCACAATCCCCTCCCTTGCCCTGCTGCCCACACTGCTCTTGCTGCAGCCCAGCACACAGTTGCTGTCTGGGCTGCACTCACACTGCAGCCTCATCTTGAGCTTTTCCTCACCCCACACCCCCAGGGCCTGTTCCTCAGATGAAGAGATCCTTGCTCATAATGAAGAGATGTTCTTGTTAGTGCTGAACAATGCTTACATAAAGGCCTTTTCTGCTCCTTACCCCACCATTGAGTAGGCAGTGGGGCACAAGAAGTTGGGAGGAGGCACAGCTGGGAAAGCTGACCCCACCTGGCCATTGGGATGCTCCCTATGAGGTTGTGCTCAGCAGTACAACTGGAGGGAATCTTGGCCAAGGGGCACTGGTCAGTTGGTAGTGAAGATTTGTTTTCATTTGCATCACCTTGGGCTTCATTTCTCTCTTTGATATCTTAATTTCATTACACTTCATTGTAATTTCTATTTCAATTGCTGAGCTGTTCCTTTCTTAACCCCCAGGTTTTCTCACTTTTGGCCCTTCCAATTCTCTCTCCTCCCATCCTGCTGCTGGGGTGGGCAGTGGGCAAGCCACTGTGTGGTGCTTAATTTGCTGGCTGGGGTAAACATGAGATGGAATTACAAGAGGATCAAGGATCACAAACTGTGTCCTTAATTTCTAACCAAACTTTTACTAAATGTAAAGTGTGTCTCAGGGAATGATCAAGGTTGAGTCTTCAGCTGCATACAGTGTCCTGAAAAATCATCCCTCCAAAGTGATCCCTTCAGTGGCTCCTGGTTGCAGCCTCTGCTAGCTGCAGCATCTTTGTAATGTTATTGATCATCCTTGAGGCAGTCCCATCCCCTGCTACTCTGAAATCAATGTTGGGCATGTTTTTTACAAGTGTAAGCTGAGAGTATTGGTTCTGAATGTGTTGGGAAAGGACTGGGGTGACATGCAGGGTACAAGCTGGGAAGCAGTGTCATCTCTTGATTGCTTCCAAGGCCTTAGATCTGCCTTGAAGACAGGAATGCTTTTTCATGCTGATAATCATCAGTGGGTGTGAAGTGGAAAAGATTAGCAGCTGCAGAAGGATGATGTATTACTGCAAACTTTCCTTTTTCCTTTTTGATGAAAAGGAACAAAGTTGTTTTAAATCACAGCACTCCTCCTCCGTGGGGGTTTGTCTAAGGTGTGCCCAGGTTATTTGGAGTGACAAACCCAAATGTGTCATAACTGATGATTGCATGGGAGGGCAAACACTTAATTGATAAAAATGCTCCCATTGACTTTGGTCTTTAATCAGGTCTTGTGGATGGAGTCTCTTGTATAAACTGCTACTTAGGAGCTGTATAACCTGCAGAGTTTCTGGAGGAGAGTTTTGATGGAGATGAGAGCTCCCACTTGCAAGCCAAAATGTTGTGCAGCTTAATGAAGTATCAACTTCAAAAGCATCAGAAGGAATGCATTGACCCTCTTTTAATATAACCTGGGGTTTGGGTACAGTAGGTCCTCTCTTCTGTTAATAAATTAGCTACTGCAGATTTCCCAATGTGTCCTGCTTGAAAATGAGAAGAAAAAGATAATGTTTATAAGTTGTTGTTTTTTTCCCCCTCCCACTCACATACTTCATGCAGAAAGATGTCCTTCTGAGGTGCACTGTGTACTCCTGAGAAAACCAATTGCAGTGACCTCTGATACTCATAGCTTAACAGCAAAAAAACCCAAACAACCAATCTCTTTGGATCAAATATTAAAATATTAAAGCAATAAAGTTCATAATGCAGACAACAGTGCTTGTCTCAAGTGCTCTGTGGTTCCCTGTGCCCCTGAGTGCAGGGAGGTGTGACATGGGCATGGCTGTTACTGTGACTGAGACCATCTCAGGTGTGACTTCTGCAGTGTTCTGTGCTAGGTCATTAATGATCTTCAGGCATCTCTCCCTAAAGGACATAATGAAATAACTTCATAATCCTGCAGTAAAATGTTGTTGAGAGACCAGCAGCTGGGATTTAGTTATTTTTCTACTAAAGCTGAAATTTGTTTGCTTAGTGGCATCTGTGGTGACAAAGGCCACTGGAATGCCTGAATAGCTGAGATCAGTCCAGCAGAAAAAGTAGAACATACCTCACATGCTTTTGATGTGGGAATTTCTCAGGAAAATCACTGTACAGCAGCCCTGTCTTGCTCTTGAGGTCCTTAGGCAAGGGGAGAACCAGCCTTGATGTTTAGTTCAGCTCTGTGCTGAGAGGATCTGATAAATCCCTTGGCTGCTAGTTGTGGGGTATTTGATTTCTTCTTAATGATAAACTAGTTTTCTGCCCCACCTTCAAAATGTCTTTTGAATTATGAATGAGTGGAAGGCCTCTGAGCACCTTTTACAAATAAAAGCTTTGCTTGTGCTGCTGTGGAAGAACCTGCTTCTTGGTTTGAAAGTCAGTTGGGGCGCCTCAATAAACTGATCTTGGGAGAGGAGCACAGTGCAGCTTGTCTGGTTCTGCTGTCATTCTGCAGGCAAATAGTGTCTTTGCTAAACTTTGCTTGACCTCATCCTTTTAGTTTTTGTCACTTAAGTGCTTGATGCAGATTCTTTTAATCCTCCACTTCCCAATTTCTCACCTGCATCACGGAAGAAGCCATCCCATATGTTGAAATGGGCACCTCAACACCATTCTGTGGCTGCTTCTCAGGCCTGGTGTCAGGTCATAGGCTGGACTTGATGATCTCATAGGTCTTATCCAGCCTCAGTGATTCTGTACCTAACTGAAGGCTTGAGGTTGCACAGTTTGGTTATCATGAGGCCAGACACTTGACTTGCTCAACACTATTCTCTGGCAAGCTGCTTCTCAATCCTGGGTACCAAACTGAAGACTTGAGGTTGCACAGTTTGGTTGTCACGAGGCCAGACACTTGACTTGCTCAGCACCGTTCTCTGGCAAGCTGCTGCTTAGTCCTGGGTACCTAACTGAAGACTTGAGATTGCACAGTTTGGTTGTCACGAGGCCAGACACTTGACTTGCTCAGTACCATTCTCTGGCAAGCTGCTTCTTGGTCCTGGGTACCTAACTGAAGACTTGAGGTTGCACAGTTTGGTTGTCATGAGGCCATGCACTTGACTTGCTCCTCACAAGTGAGGCCCTTACTAGCCTGTGAGATCTGCATAGGTCTCCTTATGGAGTCACTTTGTGCATTTACTGGAGGCAGCTTTAGCAGAAGTCAGAAGAGATTTCCTGACCATCAGCATCACCTTCCTCCAGGATAAGCCATTGATTAAAGTGCAGCTCAAAGGCCCTTTCTCAGCCTTTCTTCCATACTATCTGAAGCTAAAAGTGCTGGTGATTTGGGTTCAAAGCCCTCCTCCCCTAATTACCTATTTGATCTTTTCTTCTGTGATCCTGTTTTGTGAGCATGAATGTGCTGGTAAACAGTAAATGGTCTGGCTTAAAGTCTGGAGCACTCCTCTGAAGTTCTGCCCTTAAGTCACCACTATGCAGCATTGTTCCCTCCTTTGCTTTCCCATGTATGTCAGTCTCAGTCTGCTGGTTTGGGGAGCTGTTAGATTGCTGCAGCCTCTTTCTGAAACTGCAGAAGGAATTCTTATATTGTCAAGTTAAACTTGGTTAAAATTGGGTGTAATGATGTATGTATATGTCTTGGACTCTGAATTTTCTTGTGGTAGCTGATGAGCTGGTTAATATCTGGAAAGATGCTAGAGGTAATGTCCCATCCCTAGTGCTGGCTGCCAGTGTTGCCTCCCCTCCTCTTGAGCAACGAATCACAGAATGTTAGGGGTTGACGATCAGGACTTAATGTTTAAGAGAAAGAAAACACACTTCAGCTGCTCTGTGGAATGTATTGATACAGTTCATAAATATCCTTCTGTTGCCTTCAGAATGAACAAACAAATTTCCCATCTCATTCATCACAAGTCATATCCCTGCTTTATTTTCTGTAGCAAAGTGCCCACAGTCGTTTCGAGGCGGTTCAGACAGCAAAGCTGATGTGAGAGTAGTGGTTGTTAAGATGCTGATCACGGAATGTTAGTTGGAAGGGACTTTCAGAGATCTTCAAGTCCAACTCCCCTGCTAAAGCTGAGTCACCTAGGGCAGGTCACACAGGAGCACATCCAGGTGGGTTTTGAAAGTCTCTTAAGGAGACTCTGCAAGCTCTCTGTTGTGCCAGTGCTCTGTCACCCTCACCATACAGCATCTCCTCACATTGAGATGGAACCTCCTGTGTTCCAGCTCATACCTCTTGTCCTGTCACTGGGCACCACCAACGAGAGCCTGGCATCTTCATCCTGACACCCACCCCTCAGATACTTAGAGACACTGATCCGGTCCTCTCTCAGCCTTCTCTTCTCCAGACCAAACAGCCCCAGGTCTCTCTTCATTGCAGGGATGTTCCAGTCCCCCGATCACCCTCGTAGCTCTCCACTGAACTGTCTCCAGCTGATCCCTGTCTCTCCTGAATCAGGGAGCCCCAAACCGGAGCCCATACTCCAGCTGTCATCTCACTAGTGCAGAGCAGAGCAAGAGGAGAACCTCCCTAGACCTGCCGGCCCCGGTTTGACAAATCAGGACGCTTTACAATAACCTTTCAGCTCTGCCCTCTCCCTTCAGTGCCTTCCTCCTGCTGCTGGAGGTTGCGTTGCGTGCGGTGTGCGCAGACGCTGGTCCTGTGCCCGCTGAGGAGAGCGGCCGCAGGCCGTGCGGAGCGCGCGCGGAGCCGGCCGCTGTGCACTGCCACCTAGTGGCAGCTCTGCCGCAGGACGCACTGCCTGCCGCTGTCGCCTGCCGCTGTCGCTGTGTTGCAAACTGTTGCTGCTGAGCATCGTCGAAGTTTCGGCTCGCCGGTGGTGGTGCTTTCGGGAGGTGCTTCAGCAAGATAATGCTTAGAATAGTTTCTAGTTTTCAATGGCAGAAAACCAAAAATTGTCACTTTAAGTGCCTCTGTCATTACAGTAGCTCCAAGTGCTGTGAGATATTTAAAGACTGGTGAGGATATTTTGCAGCTGGTAGGAAAATGAGGAGTCTGAAATGTACTGAGCTGTGTCTCTTTGAGTTTTGCTGTACTGTGGAGGAAGCTGAAGTAGCAGGAACACTCCATCCTTCTTATGTCTTTGGGTGTTACTGTTCAAACCTGATATATACACACATAAACTTGTGTATATATATACACACACATATATGTGTATATACTTTCATGGAATTCACAGAATGGTTTAGGTTGGAAGGGACCTGAAAAATCAGATAGTTCCAGCCTCCCAACCATGAGCAGGGACACTTTCCACTAGACCAGGTCACTCAAGGCCCCATCCGAGCTGACCTTGATCATCTGCAGGGAGGGGGCATCCACAACCTCCCTAGGCAATCTGTGCCAGTGTCTCCCCACCCTCACTGGAAAGAATTTCTTCCTAATCTCCAGTCTAAATTTGTCCTCCTCAAGCTTCAAACCATTCCCTCTCATCCTATCACTACAAGCCCTTGTACAAAATCCCTTCCTGGCTTTCTTGCAGTCCCCTTCAGTTACTGGAAGGCTGCTCTAAAGTCTCTCTGGAGCCTTCTTTTCTCCAGGTGGAACAGACCTAACTCTCAGTTTGTCCCTGCAGGGGAGGTTCTCCAACCCTCTGATCATCTTTGTGTCCTCCTCTGGACTTGCTCCAGCAATTCAATGTCCCTTTTATGCTGGGGGCACCCGAACTGTGTGTGGTGCTCCAGATGGGGTCCCATGAGAGCAGAGCAGAGGGGCAGAATCACCACTCCCATCTTGCTGGTCACACTTTGGATGCAGCCCAGGATGTGGTTGTCCTGGGCTGCAAGCACACATTGCCAGGTCATGTAGAGATTTTCATCAACTGACAGCCTCCCTGCCCTTCTCTCTCTCTTTTTTTTGTTCCTCTTCTCCCCCCTTT
Source organism: Semnornis frantzii (assembly GCA_013399775.1). Taxonomy (NCBI): domain Eukaryota; kingdom Metazoa; phylum Chordata; class Aves; order Piciformes; family Ramphastidae; genus Semnornis; species Semnornis frantzii. The sequence continues at coordinate 26,997 of VWYK01052659.1, read as the reverse complement.
AAGACACCTCAAGGCTCTTTGTGGAAGTGTTGCAGTGATAGGAGGTTGTTCCAAAGAATGTGTCGTGGGATGTACTTGATCTTCCAGGAACTGTGACTCTCTCTACCTCTCTGGTGCCAAGAGAACCACTGAGTTTCTTAGTCACTGAATACATTCAGACTGCCTGCTCTTTCTCCCAAGCACTACAGTTTTGTTGTAATTAGCAGGAGATGTTGTCAATCACTCAAGCAGCTGCAAATAAAACGACTTGGTTTGGTTTTCTAACAGTGTAGAGTAGAATAGAAGAGGTTTTAGGATGAGGCTAGAGCCAGACATTTCCTTCACTTTGGGTGTGTTGTACAGGGACTGTTTGCAGTAGATTCCATAACTTGAGGAGAGACTGAGGGAGTTGGGGTTGTTCAGTTTGGAGAGGAGAAGGCTCCCAGGTGACCTTATAGTGGCCTTGCAGTATCTGAAGGGGGCTACAAGAAAGCTGGGGAGGGACTTTTTAGGCTGTCAGGGAGTGATAGGACTGGGGGGGAACGGAACCAAGCTAGAAATGGGGAGAGTCAGCCTGGATGTGAGGAAGAAGTTGTTGAGCATGAGGGGGGTGAGAGCCTGGCAGGGGTTACCCAGAGAGATGGTGCAAGCCTGATCCCTGGAGGTGTTTAAGGGCAGGCTGGATGAGGCTGTGGGCAGCCTGATGTAGTGTGAGGTGTCCCTGGGCCTGGCAGGGGGGTTGGAACTGGCTGCGCCTTGTGGTCCCTTCCAACCCTGACTGATTCTATGGCTCTAAATGGTCAGATCAGTCCTTGTTGTGGAAGCTGGATGATGCTGGAAGGCACATTCTACCAGAGAGGAGCTCCCCATCCTCCTTCCTCTTGTCTTCATCTTCATGTGCTGACATTACATAGAGACCTTCACAGCTTAGAGGGCAGCCCCCAGTGTGTTACCCCTTGTGTATCTGCATACCTCCTCCTCTGAACCAGGACTGTAGGGGGCTTGTGGTGGAAGGGGCTTAGGCTTCCTGTCAGTAGTTGGTTTTTCAGGCAGTAGAGGGCATGGTGGCTGAGGACAGAAAGCACACCATGCCTGAAGTGAGTGGTCTGGTTAACACTAAACTGTGGGCAGTTTATTTGCCCACAGTTTTATTATAGAAATAAAGAAATAAATAAACCCTTTCCTTTACTACAGTGCCACTTTCAGTGCCAAACAATCAAATTATCAGAGCAGCCATTCCCTAGATGTTTGGGTTTTTTTGGTTTTTTTTTGTAGCTGAATGGCACTTTCTTTATCCTTTCTATTCTTTGATGTTTGCCATTTTGTTGTTTATTGTTAATTTTATGTCTTCTTCCTGTGTGCTAAATATACACTGCTAGAAATGACCTTGGCTGTTTCATTCTGTGAAACCTGTCTACATGGCACAGTCCAGCACCAAGCCTGCTCTCTGAGCAAGTGTTGGTAACCTAAGTGCTTGCAAAGCTCCTGGAGCCTGCTGCTAAGGCAGTGATGCAGCTAAATTAGCAATTAACAGCCTCATCTAATAACTTGCCTGGTTCTGTGTAGCAAAGTGGCATGTCACAAAGATGTACCCAATGAGATAAATCATGTTTCTCTTTCAGCACTAACAGGATCCCCTTACTTTGGATTTTGTGTTGGCACTCTGCAGAGATACCCTTCAAGCTGCCAGGATTAATATCTGTGTAATACTTATAATAGCATCTTGACACTCAGTGAAGATTCATTTCTCAGATGATTGATTCAGAAGCTGCCAGGGACTTGCTCTGTGGGCTACTAGTAACAGATTTCTTCACCTATATCTGTTTTCTGTGGGAGTTTGTGTTGCTAGCACTGGTTCAGAGGAGAAAATCCACCCCTTGCTCTCCTCAAACCATTTACCTCTTTGCAAATAAAACCTGCTGCAGGACTGGACACATGGACTTGCCCAGGGAGGTTGTGGCTGCTCCTTCCCTGGAGGTGTTGAAGGCCAGGTTGGAGGAGGCCTTGAGTGAGCTGTGCTAGTGGGAGGTGTCCCTGCCTATGGCAGGGGGTTGGAACTGGATGATCCTTCAGGTCCCTTCCAACCTTCCCATTCTGTGACTAGCTTGGGATGTGCTATGGCACATGAATAAACCAGCTACAGCAACATTGGCTTTGCAGACAGGCAAGTGAGGAGTGTCCATGATGTGTTCTTAGTGTAGCTCCCATTTGGGATGCATCTATGGGAGCTGGCTTGGGTCTGGAGCCAACAATTCAGGGGTGTCCAGCACAGGTATCCAGCTGTTCCCACATATTCCTCTCACCCAAAGTGTCATAACTAAATGCTCTGTGATTCTGCATCCTTACTTTGCCCTCCCCAAGCTCTCATCCATCTTACATGCTAAACTAATATTAGTTTTGGACCAAACTCCTTCTCCCTGTTGAGGGAAGAAAGTGGTGGAGAGAAGAAAGTTATTTGACTTGTGTGTGAATGTTTGAGTCAGGGCTTTGTGGTCAGCGTTGGAAGAGAGCATTTGGCTCAGTGCAGTGTTAGTGAAATGTGGAAGGTATCACCTCAGGTTGCTGTGTGGGCTGGCAGAGAAACAGGTACCATGGTCCTGCTCGTTTGGTGACCTGTGGCTAGGATGTTCCAGTCTGCAGTTGTATTTTCCTGTGGCTTAAGAGACTGCTGTGCAGAATCTGTCTTCCTCATCAGAGGGCTTCAGTATCCATGTTGGTAACCTCTGAAACATTTCTCTGGCACAAATAACAGCCCTGCTGTTAGTTAAAAAAGGGAAACATGATGAAGTTTGGAGATTTAGGTTTTTTTAAGCCATCGAAGTCATTCTCATTGCCATCTTTTGTGTTCATTTGTTTTTTGGGTTTTGTTGGGTTTTTGAAATCATTTTAAGGAAACAAAACCCACCTCTGCTTCATTCTTCTTAAGATCATGGAGTCTGATGTCATTGCCTATAAAAAACCCAACCCAAATGTGCCCCACACCTGGCAGCTTGCCATCGTGGTTATTTCTGGAGTCTCTCCCTGGAAGGTTTATCTGCAGATGAATGATATCCATCTTCCTCCAGTGACTTAAGTCACTGCCTGCATCAAGGGGGATATCTCCAGGTGGGCAACCCCTCATGTTCAGACCAAATTCACAGCCCTACCTTTTGGAGTTCTGCAGAACAACCTGCATCTGTGATTTTGCTGCTAAATGCTCCTCTGAGTCATTAGATACTGGCAAAAATGAGGATGTCTGCCCCTTTGCTCTGCTCTCCTCAGACCCCACCTGCAGTCCTGTGTGCACTTTTGAAGCCCCCAGTACAGGAAGGACATGGAACTGTTGGAGTAGGTCCAGAGGAGGCCACAAGGATGCTGAGAGGGATGCAGCAGCTCTGCTGTGAGGACAGACTGAGAGAGTTGGGGCTCTGCAGCCTGCAGAGGAGAAGGCTTCCAGGAGAGCTTGGAGTAGCCTTCCAGTATCTGAAGGGGGCTCCAGGAAGGCTGGGGAGGGACTATTGACAAGGTCTTGTAATGACAGGACAAGGGGCAATGGGTTTGAAGTGGCAGAGGGGAGATTGAAAGTGGATGTTAGGAGGAAGTTGTTTGCAGTGAGGGTGGTGAGACACTGGCACAGGTTGCCCAGGGCGGTTGTGGCTGCTCCCTCCCTGGAGGTGTTCAAGGCCAGGTTGGAGGAGGCCTTGAGTGATCTGTACTAGTGGGAGGTGTCCCTGCCTATGGCAGGGGCTTGGAACTGGATGATCCTCGAGGTCCCTTTCCAGCCTTACCATTCTATGATTCAGTGTGTGCTTGGGCTGCACCTGCAAAAGGAGATGGATACTTCAAGGTGCAGTTTCACATCTGAGTGTGAAGTACCAGGAGGCAACTTAGCAGCACTGTAATGTTCTTGTGAGAGAAAATACACTCAGAATTAAGTGAGGTCCACTGACAACTCAGCCCTTGCTAAAGCAGAGAGGAAAGGGGACTCAGCTGGAACTTTTGAAGGTGGGATCCATCTCCAGAAGCTCTCTCTTGAGCTGCTCTCTGCTTCTCTTAACCTGGAAATAGCAGCCTGAAAGAGCTTGCTGAACATAGGTTACTTTCTTGCTGTGGAGGAGCATCCCTTTGGTCTTATGAGCCATCACTGATAGCACTTGGTGCCTCGGTTGCAGCTGACCCACCAGAGCAGTTAGGCAGACCTGGGAAAGCTTGGATCCAAGCCTTTCACAATTGAAAGGGTTATTCCAGGAGACAAGACCGCTGCCATGTTTGCTCTAAAAATACCTAACACCCATTTCCTTCTGCAGTCAGGAGCTCAAGTGACTGCACATGGTTTTGTTCTGTGTGGAGATGTCCAGGTGTTGTGAGTGTCCTTTCCAGATGTGGTTCTCCAGGGGGTCAAGCACATGTTTGCAGCATCCTGAAGTAACCTCAGATGGGAGAGCTCTTCCAAGACACTCAGCTGAGACAGGGATGCTGTCTGGGAGCAAAGTTTAGCTGTTGATCTTGTGGTGTAGAGGGTAATGGACCATCAAGGATCTAAACAATTATATTTCACCTTTTTGATGCAAGATTATTTCTACTTCATTTCCTAAAGCTGCTTTGCAGTTGCCTCCTTCATGTGAGACCTCCACCTCAAATACTGCATCCAGTTCTGGTGTCCCCAGCAGAATAAGGACACAGCTTTTGAATCAAGTCTAGAGGGGGGGCACAAAGATGATCCAAGGGCTGCAACTCATGGTGTTCACCTTGAGGTCTTGAATTCTGCATTTCTTGGAACCTGTCCTCATGGTGGTCATAAATGCTGACCAGTTCCACAAAGCACACAGATGTCCAGAGAGAGAATTGGGACAGAAAGATGTCTTTACATGCTTCAGACATTGATATCTTTTTGGACAGCGAGTAGGGTTTTTGAGCTAATAATGTAAGTGATGTTAACTCTTTTAAGCCTGAAGATGTTTTGTTTGCTTTATCACCACTTCCAAGTATAGAATCATAGAATGGTAATGTTGGAAGGGACCTCAAGGATCATCCAGTTCCAACCCCCTGCCATAGGCAGGGACACCTCCCACTAGCACAG
>VWYK01052659.1:0-21854 GCA_013399775.1 Semnornis frantzii | reverse complement strand
AATCCCCTCCCTTGCCCTCCTGGCCCCTCTTCTCTTGCTGCAGCCCAGCACTCTGTTGGCTGCCTGGGCTGCACTCACCCTGCAGGCTCATGTTGAGCTTTTCATCAACCCAGGCCACTCAAGGCCTTAAGGTATTTTTTTTTTTTCCTTAAAAATAAAGAAGACTTTGAAGGCAATTCCTTCTAACAGGCAGAGCAACCAAGGCTGAGAAGGAAGGAAAGATTGCTCAGAGTTGCTCCTGCTTTGCTTACACCCAGTCTGCATACTCTTAACTGCAGCAGTAGGAAAAGAATATACTCAAAAAGAGTAGGCTTGTTCTAATACCAGCAAATTATGTTGACAAACAGGTGCAGTGTCTATCTAGTTCTGGCTTTTAGACCCAGTAACATCATTTAGACCTTTTTAGAGGTAATTGTATTTCTGCTGCTTTAACTAAGCCAAAGGTTCAGAGATGTGCAGCTCTAAAATCCCTTCCTGAAGTGGCTTGTAGTAGTTTAAAGCTCAAGGTCAGGCTCAGCTTTTCTACTGTACCTTGGCTTTGTCCTTTCAGTTTGAGAGAGGGAATACATTTAGAGGCAAGAGCCACATGCCCCTTCCTTACATCCCATTACAGCTCTCTGAAACCAGAGATTTTCAGATCTGAATGGGGGAGAGGGTGACCTCTTTTTTGAATGGACCAAACTGGAATGTTTTCATTTCCAATGGGCTTGAAGCCAAGCAAATATTAGTCGATCCAAACTAGTTTTGAAATGAAATTATTCTTATTTGTTGGAGCATTCCAGAGAATGGCTTTGATCTGTCTGTACTTCCACCAGAGGGATATTGGCAGGCTGGCCTCCCATTTCTAGCCATTTGGGATGAAAGAGAGGTTATAATAACCACCTTGTGTGGCAGTGATACTGAACAGATGACATTTTCTGAACAATATTAAATGAATAAAGGTAAACACACTTCAATTAAAATGTTTTTTTGGAGGTAAAATGCATTAGGGCTGTTGGAAAATCTCTCTGGGTTGGAGGAATTTGGTTACATTTAACTGATTTTTCTCTGACTCCAAAAAAGTTGGAAAGAGAAAGGTTTGTTCTGTGCTGTTTGAGTCAAACTTTATTTTTTTTAAAAACAAAAGAAATTAAAATTGGCAGCAGACAATGAAATTGTTAATTACTGAGAAGCAGAGATGTGTGGTGAAGGAAGACAATCTTTATTTAGTGCTTTGCTCTCTTGCTTCTGAGGTCTCAAACCACCACCACACAGGCACAGTGCAGTCAAGAGGTAACTGGGACATCTGTAGGTAGACTGTGGCACCTTACCAGCTTTGAAGGTATTTGAAGACAACTTAAAAGTTCAAGTAAAACAATCAAAAATGCTCAGCTATCATAGTATCTTGTGTTCTCTTTCAGGACAACTTAAAAGTTCAAGTAAAACAATCAAAAATGCTCAGCTATCATAGTAAGGATATCTTGTGTTCTCCTTCAGCCTTGAGGAGGAGACAGCAGGGTGGTGGAGACCATCCCACCACAATGTGCTGCTTAAACACAGCTGAAGAGGAGTCTTTTGAATTGCTGTGAGCTGCTTATAGTTTGTGCTCCCCCAGCAGAGATCTCAAATCATATTCTGGGCTGCAGCCAGAGGAGTGGCAGCAGGGCAAGAGAGGGGATTCTGCCGCTTGACTCTGCACTGCTGAGACCCCACCTTGAATACTGTGTCCAGTTTGGGTGTCCCCAGCATGAGATGGACACAGAACTGTTGGAGAGAGTCCAGAGGAGGCCATAAAGTTGTGGGTTCAAAGGGCTGGAGCAGCTCTGCTGTGAGGACAGGCTGAGGGAGCTGGGGGTGTGCAGCCTGGAGGAGAGAAGACTCCAGGGGGCTCTTAGAGATGCCTGCCAGTACCTGAGGGGATCCTACTTGAAGGCTGCAGAGGAACTTCTCCTGAAGGTGTCTAGAGACACAACAAGGCGGGGAATGGTTTGAAGCTGAGGCAGAGTAGGCTTACAGTGGATCTTGGGAAAAACTTCTTCACTGTGAGGGTGGTGAGATACTGGGACAGGCTGCCCGGGGAACCTCGGGTGCAGAGGTTTTTGATGTGTGTTTGCATGTTCTTTGTAATACAAAACATACAAATTAGCTTTAACCACTTGAACTGCTTTTGCTGCAAGTGTAGGTTGGTCTGCATGGACAGACAGGTGCCTTCTCTCAGCTGTTCTCTGAGAGTTTGCTTTCCTTTCACAGCAGCTGGACTAGGCTGTACCTGAGTTCTAAGTGAAAAGAAAAAGCTCCTTTAACTGGCACCATTGTGTGCAGTCAGCCCTGTTGATGAGCATCCTGAAGTGTCACCTGCATTCTAAGTCCACCGAGGTGCTTTGTGTGCTCTTGCCTGAAGGGAGGAACAGTTTGAACAAAGACAAACATGAAAAAAAATTAACAAAGCACAAAGGGTTTGTAGGTTACAGCTTCAGCTTTTGGTTTCTTTGAGCATCTGCTCAGAACTGGATCCGTTTGCTTCAACTGGAATATTTAGTTTTCAGCTCAGCCTGGGAACGGCTCGTGGTAGAATTTAGAGCTTGATTTATTTCTTTTTTTGCACCTGTTTTTATTTTAACACTGACTAGTTGCAATATGTACTGGTGCTAAATGGCTCTTTCCCTCCAGCTGGAAGTCTGGTCTGGTATTATCCCGTGAGATCCTCCTAAACTGTGCATTTGTAACTCTGCAGCCTCTGGAAATGCCAACTGGCCTCGCTGCTCCATTTAGCTTTCTTGGACTCGTGGCTTGCTTTCCTGTCTGTTATAAGACTGACCCATATATTTGTTTTTAAGACCCGGGGCTGGTTGTGTACTGCGTTGCAAAACCTTGTTTCTAGCAAAACAAAATGCAATCCCTTCCTCTGGCAAGAGGTATCAGACAGGCCAGATCAGAGGAGGCAGCTGTGGTGGGGCATAAAAGGGAGCTGAGAAGAGGGGGGAGATGTGAGGCAGAGCGTGGGAAGCAATGCTAATGCAGCACAGGAGTGTAGGGGAGGGCTCAGGAGCCTGGGGGATTTCTGCAGTAGTTGCATTTAACAAAGGGAAGGGAGGAGCTGAGGGAGCATAAGGAGGTTCTAAATGCAAGGGCCTGCAGGTTCCCTTGGATATGCAAATGAGAATTACATCATCTGCAAAGATGATAACAATACTAATAATCATAATAGCAAACATCTTCTCCACGTTTGCAGCCCTAACCCTGTGCTCAGTGGGGTGGTGGCAGAGAGCTGGCTAATGCAGCTGCAGTGTAAAACTGGGGCAGCCAACTGCTTTTGATCTTGATGGGGAAGGGGCAGAAGGTCAGGCCACTGTCTGTTGTTCTCAGTGTCTTGTTTATATAATTCTTTGGACAGCTAAATGATGTATGGTGAAACCAGATGGGAGTGTTTCACTTGGTCCTGTAAGAACTGCAAGCCACCCTTTTTTCCTTGCCTTCCCTTCCTTGTGGAAAAGTGCAGTTGGTGGATGTTGCTCCTATTCTTGTCCTGGCAGGTGTTTGAATTTCAGTATTTAATGAAATTTAATCCAGTATTTAATCATAGACTGGCTCAGGTTGCAAGGCACTTCAGAGATGATCTACTCCAACCTCCCCACCATGGGCAGGGATGCCTCTAAACAAGACTCTCTCAAGCAGTTTTCTGTCCCTCTTGAACTGGGGAGCCCCGAACTGGACATAATATTCTGGAGCCCCCAGCACAGGAAGGACATTAAACTGTTGGAGTGGGTCCAGAGGAGGCCACTAAGATCATCAGAGGGCTGGAGCAGCTCTGCTGTGAGGACAGGCTGAGAGAGTTGGGGCTCTGCAGCCTGGAGAAGAGAAGGCTTCCAGGAGACCTTAGAGTAGCCTTCCAGGATCTGAAGGGGGCTGCAGGAAGGCTGGGGAGGGACTATTGAGAAGGTCTGGGAATGGCAGGACAAGGGGAATGGGTTTGAAGTGGCAGAGGGGAGATTGAAAGTGGATGTTAGGAGGAAGCCCTTTGCAGTGAGGGTGGTGAGACACTGGCACAGGTTGCCCAGGGAGGTTGTGGCTGCTCCCTCCCTGGAGGTGTTCAAGGTCAGGTTGGAGGAGGCCTTGAGTGACCTGTGCTAGTGGGAGGTGTCCCTGCCTATGGCAGGGGGTTGGAGCTGGATGATCCTTGAGGTCCCTTCCAACATTACCATTCTGTGATTCCAGATGTGATCTAACTAGGGCTGAGTAGAAGGGAAGAGCAGGACACATGCTTCTTAATGCACCCCACTATACCACTGGCCTTCTGGGCCACCAGGGCTTCTGTATTGGGTTTGGCTGAGCTGGACCTAATTCTCTTCAGGGAATTTATGATGACAGAGGCAATTTTAGGCTGCTATCCCAGTTCTGTGAGCTCTGGATACATGGTGGGATGTGTGTGTGTGTGAAAACTGTTCAGAGTATGTGCTCATGTTTGTCAACCTTGGCCTGATTTCACCATATTAAGTTGCTGTTTCGAATATACCCCAGAGAATTCTACAGATCTCTTCCCAGATGTGCTAAATGCATTTCCTAACTGGTTGGCTGGCTGGGATGCTGAGAGGCATGCTACAGCTGAGTTTCCCATTGGGCCTCAAGTTGTATGAAAGGAGTGTATGACCAGGGAGCAGGAGCCTTGCAGAGAGAGAAGTTTTTTTCTGTGTGATGCAAGTGCAAACCTAACCTTTTTTCCTTGTCCTTTTTCCTAGGGTGACTCTGTTATTACAGTGCAACTGACTGAGGAAGATAAAGTTGAAGAAGATGTAGTGTTTTATTTGGTCTTCACTGGGTCAACTGTCCAACACTGCACAAGCACAAGGAAGATTAATCCTGGGAGCCTGGAGACAATTTCTCCTGGTAAATAGTTGTCTGTCTTTGTATGTCAGAGTATCAGTCTCTGAGATTTGATAATATCAAGTGGACTTAAGTGTGGTGATGTTGGTTGTCTTCTTCCACATTTACACATTCATGGAGAGCAGAATGTGTGTGTGGATGATTGCCTTTGCCTTTTAAAAATCCCTGGCTCGAGTTGGACTTAGATGACAGGACAAGGGCTGATGGGTTCAAGCTTGGGAAGAGCAGATTTAGGTTGGATGTTAGGAACAAATTCTGCGTGATGAGGGTGATAGAGCACTGGAACAGGTTGCCCAGGGAGGTGTTGAGGCCCCTTCCCTGGAGACATTCAAGGTGAGGTTTGATGGGACCCTGGATGAGCAGGTCCAGTGGGGATGACCCTGCTGGCTGCAGGGGGCCAGGCCAGATGACCTCTAGAGGTCCTTTCTGGCCTGGACCATTCTATGGCTGAGATAGCAGTGATCTAATGGGCAGCTATGGGATTCTATTGTAGCAAACAGTTTATGTACACATATGAGAGCAGAGTTAGACTGGGTCTTAGAAAGAAGTTCTTCAACATGAGGGTGAGGACACTCTGCAACAGGTTACCCAGGAAGTTGTGGCTGCCTCCTCCCTGGCTTTGTTCAAGGCCAGGATGGATGAGACCTTGAGCAGCTGAGTCTATTTGAGAGGTGTCCTTGCCCGTGGTGGGGAGGGTGGAGTGGATGATCCCTTAAGGTCCTTTCCAGCCTGAGCCATTCTATGACTATATGGCATAGGACAAAGCTTTGAGACATGAGCAAAACCAAGGAGGACACTTGGCCAGCTTAGAGCTGCTCTTCTCCAAACGGTGTACAGCCTGGGAAGCCCTGGGCTCTGCTTAACTCAGTGAGGTTCCTTGCTGTCCTCCCAGTGAAATGCAGCCCTTTACCCCTAAATCCTCTTGTGCAGACCAGACCCTGTACAGAGCTCCTGAAGCTCTTGCAGTGGCAGGTGAGCTGCGGTGCTTGGTGGCATCCCTTGAGCACTGCTGGTTCAGGCAGGGTGGGTTTTCAGAAGGAAACCTTCGTGCTGTTAAGGAAACAAAGCAGATCAGCACAGCATTTTCCTCTGGTGACTTCAGGACCGTGGGAATGGGCATGTTCCAGGCTGTGGTCCTTACCATTAACCTTTCTTTCTGACTTGTTGCTACGCAGGACGTTGGTACTAGTGTGAGAAGAATGCCTGACATTTTCACCAGACACAGCAGAGTGTGAGCCATCAAATGTGTTTCTTGGGTTTACCTTTTTTATCTGTCTTGGGAGTGTTTTACCAGAGATGCTCGTGGAGTAAAATTTGGGCTAAGGAGTTTTACCTCCTGGGAACGAGTGGTTAGAAGTCAGCCCCTGTGGGTTTGTTTTTTGTGTTGGTTTTGGTTTTTTTTTTCATTTCCTTCTCTTTTTGTGCTGTTTGAGTAGTTCAGTTGGCTTGTGAAGAGAAGTCTTTTTGCAGTCACTGAGGACTGGAGCCCTGTGCAATCAATTAGATGAGTGCCTATTTTCTTCCAGAGAAGGGAAGAGGGGTGACTCCTTCCCTGCTTTTGTCTGGCGGGCGTGGGGCTCTGCCAGCCTCTCTCGCAATGACCTCACCTCCCCCTCGGGACCGTAGCTGCGTCGCCAAGAAAGGAACTGAAAAGCTTCAGTGTTCCCCTCCAGCCCGAGCGGGAAGCAGCTCTCTCGCTGGGATTTCCGGGCGGGAGCGATGCTCTCCTGTCGCCTCTGGCCCTGCCATCCTCGGAGCAGCCGGGAGGCAGCTGCCAGGCCCTACCCAGGGTGATGCTCTGGGCTCTGCCAGCCCAGATATAATGGAGTCGTTGGGAAGGGCTCCCTGGAGCTCTTTTTGTGGCTGTTAGTGGGAAATCCAACTCCGTTGGTGGGGCAGAGAGAAAGGAGGGAATTGCTCTTGTTTGTTGCTTTACAATGGGCTTTTTTTCCCCTCTTTCTTTTCACTGGTTGGCAGTTGCAGTCTTGCAGAGTAGGCTGCCAGGTAGGGATGGGTGCTGTCCTAAAATACAGTTGTGTTTTGTGCAAGCTTGACAAAGATTTACTGGGCCTTTTGGAAAGTCCCTTTGCTCCCAGAAAGCACTGTCAGGGGCTGCAGTGCAAGGGAAGACCTCTGATGTAAAGCAGCCACTTGGCTTTCAACCTCTTCCACGCTTGGGCATTGCTTTGGAGAAACCACTTGAGCACAAAGGACTTTAGGGGGTGCTGACAAGCAAATGAGAAAATCCTCCTATTGACACTGATGCATTTCTTCAGAGCTGCTTCAGCACTGGCTACTCTGATTTCAATAAAAGCATGACTGATTTCAACCCAGCTCTTCCTCCTCCTCCTCCCCCTTCCTGAACTAAACAGTGACTCTGTAATCATGTGTTTACACTGTATGTTCGGCCAGTTGCCTTGGAGATGGCTGTGGTGACTCAGAGCTGGTGTTATTTGACCTCACTGCAGGATTAGCCATGAACAAGAGGCAGTGTGTGGGAGACCAGCCCTTGTTCAAACATCCAGGCCTGGGCACTTCCCAAGCGCTCTGCAAGGAAACTCTGGCATATAGCTTTTAGCCAAAATCTTACCCTTGGCTTCCAGCCTTGAGCATCTTCCTCTTGTCCCTGAAAGGCAAGATGTGTTGCCCTTCCCTGGGAGTTCCCTTCAGGGACAGCTCAGGTGGATGAAGGAAGGGCTGACTGGCTCAGGGGCATACCAAAACTGCTTCCTTGCCTTGAACCTCCTTCAGGGGCAGCTCAGTGGATGAAGGAAGGGCTGACTGGCTCAAGGGCATGCCAAAACTGCCTCCCTGCCTTGAACCTCCTTCAGGGACAGCTCAGGTGGATGAAGGAAGGGCTGACTGGCTCAAGGGCATGCCAAAACTGCCTCCCTGCCTTGAACCTCCTTCAGGGACAGCTCAGGTGGATGAAGGAAGGGCTGACAGGCTCAGAGGCATACCAAAACTGCCTCCTCTGCTTCCCCTCTGCACTTGGAAGCTCTTCCTTCGTCTTCATTCCAAGTCCTCAGTGTCATATCCTCCTCAGGAGACTTCAGCTGAAGTCCATCAAGGCCTGAGGTGAAAGAGATAACCATAATTCTCTTAAGACTAATACAAAAATGAAACCACAAATCTTTCTCCATGACCTTTGTCAGTTGTGTTGGTGATGTATGGAGGTTTAAAGCCCCCAGAAATGATTTGATTACGTTTGCTGCCAAAATGCAATAGAATATTTTAGCAAAACTTTCAAGGGAAATTACATTAAAAAAAACAAAAAACAAAAAAACCCAACCAAAACCTAAACATCTCAGCAGCCTTTGATGGTTTTAGATGAGAAATTAAAGAAAATGGAATCAAAGTATGAAGTGTCAGATCACCTCTTAAATTGTGTGTGAAAATTCTCTCTATCCTGACTTCACTACATAAAAGCTTACAACTGCAGAGTCAAATGACTGCAATTTACATAATTAGTAGAGCAATCTTCCTCTTTCTTAGCCTGTCTTTATCATCACCCTCCAACACTGTAGGCTTTTATTGCTGTGCATAATAAAAGAAAAGATTTCTGGTGGTAGATTTAGGGGGGCAGATTATTTAACCTGAAGATGTGGCTTAATCCAGGTTCAGCAGCACTTGTTTAGGAGGAGAGGGTGGGATGATTATCCTGCCCTGTTGCCCATGTTAATTGAAGGGACCTAATTTCCCTGTGTAAGAAATTGATTCTCAGCTGAGCTGATCTGTCATAACTGCAAGTACCAGAATTGGCATAACAAGAATTAGGCAGTGGATGATGCTTTGTGTACTTCCAGGAGCTCTTTTGCCAGCCTCAGGACAAATTAAATTACCCAAATAAAGTTACTTTGTCCAACTAAGCTTCTGTTTACCTTGGTTAAAAGGTACCAAGGCCTTTGGATCATAAAATCATGGAATGTATTGGGTTGGAAGAGACTCTTAAAGGTCCAACCCCCCTGCAGTGAGCAGGGACATTCCCAACTAGATAAGGTGGCTCAGAGTCCCATTAAACCTAACCATGAATGTCTCCAGGGTTGTCTTCCCTGCAAGACCACAGCATCATCATCAACCTCTTTTGCTAGAGTAGCTTTTCTTCTGCTGGAATAAAACCCCTAACAAAAGGCTCAAATCATGATCTGGCAAACTAACCAAAGATGTGGAGACCCTTGCAGGAGAAAGCTCCCACAGCAAGCTGTTGAGCTGGGAGCTCAAGTATTTGTGTGGTGCATGTAGTGCAAGCTGGTGTGCATGGTGACAATGGTGTGATATTGGGCACAAATTTGGCTTTGCATTCAGAACCTGCTGTGTAGTGTGTGGGAGATGCAGAAGAGCTCAGTGGAGGGGATTGGAAGTGACATTTTCAAGAGGGAGGGACAGGCCAGTTGTGGAAATCCAGAGCTGAGGCAGCTCCTAGTCAAGTAAGTGTTTAAGAAGTACCCTGTCTGGAAGGCAAGTCACTGAATCAGTAAGTGAGGACATTCTGTGAGAGAGGATCTCCTTTGTGTGCACTCTTGCAATGTCTTGTATCACTCAGCCTTTGCTCTCTAATAACTCAATACTTTTCCCTTCTTGACTGATCTCAAAAGGTGCAAGATTCTTGGACGGGTCTCAGAAGGGAGGAGGAGCAAAATCAGAAGCAGAAAAGGGGCTTGGAGAGAAACTGTCTGCTGGTAGCTGCTTGCCAGCAGTTTCCACAAGGTTGAAACACTCCCATTTGCTCCACATGGCTTGACTGGTCACCAGCCAACTGAACATGAGCCTGCAGTGTGCCCAGGTGGCCATTGGCATCCTGGCCTGGATCAGGAGCAGTGTGGCCAGCAGGAGCAGGGAGATCATTCTTCCCTGTACTCAGCACTGGTTAGGCCACACCTGGGGTCCTGTGTCCAGTTCTGGACCTCTCAATTCAAGAGAGATGTTGAGGTGCTGGAAGGTGTCCAGAGAAGGGCAGCAAGGCTGGGGAGGGGCCTGGAGCACAGCCCTGTGAGGAGAGGCTGAGGGAGCTGGGGGTGTGCAGCCTGCAGGAGAGGAGGCTCAGGGCAGAGCTCATTGCTCTCTGCAGCTACCTGAAGGGAGGTTGTAGCCAGCTGGGGTTGGGCTCTGCTGCCAGGCACCCAGGGACAGAAGGAGGGGACACAGCCTCAAGCTGTGCCAGGGGAGATCTGGGCTGGATGTTAGGAGGAAGTTGTTGGCAGAGAGAGTGATTGGCATTGGAATGGGCTACCCAGGGAGGTGGAGTTGCCATCTCTGGAGGTGTGTAAGAGGAGGCTGGGTGAGGCACTCAGTGCCATGGGTTAGGTAATTAGAAGGGTTAGGTGACAGGTTGGACTCAATGATCTCAGAGGACTTTTCCAACCTGCTTAGTTCTGTCATTGTGTGACTCACTGGGAGCTTTCTCTGTGTGCTTAGGCTAAGGTGGAGAAGCAGCTTCAATCTTTTTTTCTTAATTGCATAGTTAGGGTTTTGTGCTTTTTCTTGCTTGCTTCCTTCCTTCCAGTCAAAAGGATAGCCTAAAAATGAATTTGAATGTGCTTGGAAATATCTTTATTTCCAACTTTTACTGTGAGATCCTTTACATATGTTGTTGCTTTATTCTCTTCCACCACAGACTGTTGTTTTCCCCTCTTCATAGAAAAAGCTATATTTGATGAATTAAAATTTCTTTGTACTGGTAGACCAAAAGGGTAAACAAGTTTCATAACAAATGACCACTTGGCAGTGGCAGTTGTGGATTTGAAAATAATCTTAATTATGAAACAAAAAAAAAAACCCCAACCCTAAAATAGAATAAACAAGCATAGCCAAGAAGCCTTCTTGCAGTCCATCCTCTTTGCTGCATTTAATTGCTCTAGACAGTGTAATTAAAAGGAAGTGATGCCAGTTCTAGATGACATCAGGCACAGGAAAAAGTGATTGCATCTCTATTGAGATGATTTAAGATGTAATGTGTGGGGTCTTGCACTTAGGGGTTTTTTTCAGGCACACAAAGGACTTTAACAGTCTAAAGGCTTCTTTCCACGCTCTTCATATTAATGGCTCAGGGTTTCAAAGGCAAAACAAAGGCTCCTGTCTCTTGCTGGTACTGTGCCTATGTATTTCATAAGGTTTCCTGTGTTGCAAGAATGAAGACAATAACTCTGTAACACTCAAAATGTGAGCCCTGATTGACAAAATCAGAATTCAGGATTTCTGAAGCAGAAAAGAAGCACTTTCAGGATGGCCACAGCAGATCCTTTGGCTTCCATGACCATGAACCACCAGATCCCATCATCTCTTGAATGCAAATTCAGGATGCTCCATGAGATTCCCTGCATTTGTTCTCTGACTTTCCTGCCTGACATAAATCTCTCATTAAAAGACCCCTTTTAACCCAGCTCCATCATGGTAACCTGGAGGATGCAGTCACCACTGGGGTCCTGGGTCACCTGCCAGGCAAACCCAAACACATGCTTCCAGCAGGGCTGTAAATAGCTGCTCAGGCCAGTAGCCCATTGTTTGATAGCTCAAATGTGAATTCTGGAAATAGGAGGTTTGGACAGGATTTCCACTTGTAGAGGAGTAGGAAATGAAGTAATCTTTCACTAAAGCTCTGTTTAGGGGTGTTTTGTCTCCATGTATACCTTGTTTAATGAGAAAGTCTGAAGAGTTTTGCTGCTGCCCTTTTTAACTACATCCCAGACCCAAGAGTCAGGTACCAATTAGGTGGACAAGTCTAAGGCTGTACATTGCTAATGACTTACAGCTCTGTCATCTTTTCTCTGCTCACTGTTTTGCATCATTGTCAGGTAGAGGCAGTGCTATCACCCTGCTGCATCTCATCTCTTCAGGTGTCAGTACAGAGAGACCACAGCCTCTTGTTTTCTTTTTCTTCTCCTGTGTCTTCCCCAAAGCAAGCTTCATTAAGTGTCTCACTAAGGAATTCTTCAGTTCAAGAGTTGTTGTCATAGAACCATAGAATGGTTTAGGTTGGAAGGGACTTCAGAGCTTCTCCAGTTCCAACCCTCTGCCATAGGCAGGGACACCTCCCACTAGCACAGGTCACTCAAGGCCTCCTCCAACCTGGTCCTGAACAGCTCTAGGGAGGGAGCAGCCACAACCTCCCTGGGCAATGTGTTCTTGTCATTTAAAATAGTTTTCAAAGTGTGGTTTTATCCAAAGATGAGGGATTCTGTCTATCCCAGCAGAAGCATCTCTGCTTGGGCTTGAGATGGTTTCTGAGTTTCTGTGTTTTTCCTGCAGCATGTTGGCACCTCTCCCCCAGCACAGGAAGGACATGGAGCTGTTGGAGTGGGTCCAGAGGAGGCCATGAAGATGCTCAGAGGGCTGCAGCAGCTCTGCTGTGAGAACAGGCTGAGAGAGTTGGGGCTCTGCAGCCTGGAGAAGAGAAGGCTTCAAGGAGACCTTGGAGTAGCCTTGCAGGATCTGAAGGGGGCTGCAGGAAGGCTGGGGAGGGACTATTGACAAGGTCTGGGAATGCCAGGACAAGGGGAATGGGTTNTGATCTTTGAGGTCCCTTCCAACCTTCCCATTCTGTGATTCTCAGAACATCTCCAAGCAGTGAACTGTTGCCAAGCTAAAGCAACTGAAGAGCAGAAGGAGAAATGGGATGAAATGCAGTGGAGGAAGAACCAAGGGAGTGGCTTACCTGACTATTATCACAGCACCATACAACTGACTTAGTTGCATACTGTGGCAAACAAAAATCATCAGGAGGAGGAGCCTGGCTGTGCACATGGAGTTGCTGTGTGCAGTCTGACACAGCAGCAAGGTAGAAATTCTACACTGCTGTATGTGTCAGAAGAGTTGAATTTAAACTGCTGGGTGATACCAGTGTGGCAATACTCAGTATTTCATCATTTGCTTTTGCCTGCTGTTTTAGCCAAAGGGCCTGGTTTCTGGAGGAGGCTGAAGGAAGTCAGGCAGTCAGGAGGGCTGGATGGCATCGTGAACCTGATCACCTTGCAGAGTACAGAGTTTTCCCTTCCCTTCTGCGGGTGCCCTCCTCTCTGTGGTCTGCTCATCTCATTTGTGTTTTCAACCTGCCAAAATGCAAACCTTTATATGGGCTATAAATAAGCTCATCACCCTTCCTGACACACCCAGCTATATTTTTGCCTTTTTAATGACTCAGAGATTTTTTTTTGTTCCACTTGGGGAAGGTGTGTGAGCGAGTTAAAGCAGTTGATAGTTGAACACCCCGACCCTTGCAAAGTGTCTGACTTGGTGCTTGGTAGGATAAAGCTGTCTACCTGCTAGAGCAAGAAGAGAGGTGATCCAAGACCAAGAGTGTCTGTTCTGGCACTGCCTGGAGCTCTTTGTGTTCTCGAGCAAGTTACTTAACCTTGTAAAAACAGCTTTGGACTTGTTTTGCAGATGATAACCACTTATCTCCCGAGTGTGCCAGAAAGCTTAGCTCACTTGTGCTAATGCTCTGGGAAGAAGGGCTGTTGAAGTTCAGCTGTCAGCCTAGGAGAAGGAAGTGATGATCTTTGATGTGGAGAGAAGCACTGCCCCACCACCAGTTCCCTTCAGAAGGTTCATGTGTTGGGGACATGTTTGCTTACATTGTTCCTGTAGCCGTTTCAAAGCAGGGGGGCAGAGACCTCTTGAGCAATCTTTTTGTTATTGGCTGTGCTTGTTACTGGCTCCTCTTCTGTTTGAACTGTTTGCCAAAACTCAGAACCTGTCCCAGACTCTTACCCACCGAGTCTGACATCTTCTCAGATGTAAGGAGGAGAACATCAAAGCCTTGTGAGCGGTTGCCCTTTCGAAGAACATTCCCCAGGGTTTAGCACGATGCTTCTTTGATCCTGTTAGAGGAAAATGGATCATCAGCTCTGTCACCTCTCCTTTCAAGGCTGTGTTAAATATCTGGAGGAGTTTCAAGAGAACCATCATTGTCTGTAGACCAGGACATGGCCTTTTTGTCACCTCCCCTTGGGTGGCACCAAACAAACCTGTAGCTTTGCCTGGTTTTGAGGCTGGTGTTCAGCACATGCTGCATCCAAGGGGACTTTGTGTATGTCCATGGTGTACCAGTTTGAGGAGACCATGTGCCTTGGCTGTTGTTGTGATGTAGGAGCTTTTGCTATCCAACACAAGAGTTGTTTGGCTTCATGACAAGGAAGAGATTGTCTTGAAGTGATTCTCTGCAGCTGCTTATGGGCCACATTGGCCTTCTGCTTCAGTCCTGAATGTCCAGTGGCTTCCTGGCAGAGCGGCCATACCCTAGATGATTTTGCAGATGAGGTTCTTATGGGAATAGACAGAAAAGGTTTTTTTTAAAAACATTTTAAAGTTTTTTTTAAATTGTTTTTAATTGCTTTTAAAATAAAAAATAAATTCAGAATCACAAAACTGTCAGGGTTGGAAGGGACCTCAAGGATCACCCAGTTCCAACCTCTCTGCCATGGCCAGGGACATTTTCATCTAGATCAGTTGCCCAGACTCTCATCCAGCCTGGCCTTAAATTCCAGGAATGGAGCTTCTACAACCTTCCTGGGCAACCTGTTCCAGTGTCTCACCACCCTTAAGGTGCAGAACTTCTTCCTAACATCTAATCCAAATCTCCTCTCTTCTAGCTTGGATCCATTCCCCCCAGTCCTGTTCACTACCTGACACCCTGAGAATTCCCTCAGCAACTTTCTTGTAGCCCCCTTAAGATATTGGAAGGCCACAGTGAGGTCTCCTCAGAGTCTTTTCTTCTCCAAACTGAGCAACCCCAACTCTCTCAGCCTTTATTATGGTTCTTTTAACTGTGCTTTAGTGAGCATCCACTGCTTTGCATTAGAGAGAGCCAAGGGTACAGTACTTGGTTCAGCTCCTGCATGGCCTCCTTTACAGCCTCATAAAGCTTGCTGCTATAAACACTGAGTCTTACCTGCTCCTTATTCTGATATTCTTAGGAAGATAAGCAAAGCAAAAAGGATTTAGGGGCAGGGATATACAGTTCTGAACTGCATTTAAGGTGAGTTTCCCCCAAAAGTTGTACCATGCCCTACTTCCGCCTTGAACATTTGGGGCTTCTGCTGTGAGAATGAGCAGCATTTGTGAATGGATTTCATGTGGGCTACTGAGATCCCTGCCCACCCTCTTGACTGGTGATGCATTTGCAGTATTTTTGAGGTCTTACCTTTACTCTTTCTTATGCCATCAACAGTAAATCAGTTCTTTCAGTTTTCACACTGCTAATAGATGCCTGGTGCTGTGGAATCATAGAATGGTAAGGTTGGAAAGGAGCTCAAGGATCATCCAGTTCCAACCCCCTGCCATAGGCAGGGACACCTGCCCCTAGCACAGGTCACTCAAGGCCTCATCCAACCTGGCCTTGAACACCTCCAGGGAGGGAGCAACCACAACCTCCCTGGGCCACCTGTGCCAGTGCCTCACCACTGTGAGGTGTAAAGAAAGAGATTTTCTCACCTTGCAGCTTCAGAGCCTCCTGGTTGCATTGAGCTGTTACAGCAACCTCCATGTGTGTTTTCCTTCCACACTTGCCTTTGATACTCTTCCAGCTGCCTTTGCTCTCCTTAGGAAGCCGCACAGCCTCTTCTCTGACAATTTTGGTGCTACCCACAGTGTCCTAATAGCAGTTTTGACCTTTCAATTAACTTCAGGATCGCCTCTTTCAGCGCACAAAACCTGTCTGGATGCCAAAAGCCTCAGAACAGATTTGGAAGGTTGGCTGAAAGACCATGAAGATTAGGGACATATTTTTCCTTTTGTCAGGGAAATCAAGAGCAAAGGGCCCCGCCGACACCAGAAGGAAGCCTTCCCACTGACCACAAATAGAGCCTTAAATTGAATTTTCAAGCCTTTTAAAAAGAAATCATCATTTTGTATGTAATTAAGCAGGATTTCATGAATGTAGTAGTATGCTGAGGTCATGGGCAAAAAGAAGCTTTTGCAGTAATTAGTGCAGGGTCCATGCTGTTCTGGCAAAAACAGCCTTGACGTCAGTCCCAGCCTGGGACCAGAAACTGTGCCGCACGGTGAACTTGAAACACAAACCTTATTATTGCAGGGGGCATGGCTGATAATTAACAAGTGCTGATTGTGTTGGACCCATAATATACTTTTCCTTTTTCTTCCTTTTTTTCTTTTTCCCTTTTAAATTTGCAAAAAGTTGTGGGTTTGTTGGGGTTTTTTTAAAGTTATTTCTTTATTTTTTAAAGTTTCCAAGCCAGTGAAGTTGCTGCCCCTGCCAAGGCATCTCTTTTCTTGCTGCTTCTGCCCTAAGTGAATAAATCAACTTGAAACTTTCAACCTGTTTGTTTTGTAAATATGGCACTGTCTCGGTTGTGGGAATTCACAAGGCAGGAATGATAAGATCTGCAGTTATTTTATTTCCAGAAAACCCCACCCACAGCTTTATATAAAATTGGTTATTTTCAGGTTCAGAAATTCATTCAGGAAAATCTTCCACAAGGATGCTTACAGGGAATTTAGTAATTCAGGAAAATCAGGAAGCTTGGAAAGGTTTGCTATCAAAAATAGCTTTGCCAGACTTACAAATAAAGGCAACCTGGAGCCTANCTGTGTCCCATTGCCATATCTCTATGCTGGGGGATTTGCTGTCCCCCCTTCCAGCCTGTGGGTGTGGGGTAAGGTACTTGACATCTACTCCCTTCACATTCCTCACCCCCTGGAACTAGGGGTGGGGGGAAGCAGAACAGTTTCCCACCCCATTCAAACCTTCGGTGGGGCAGGGACTTGGGTGTGCCCCACCACAGGCACGTGGCCATTTCCCTGGTTTTATTTAGCAGAAGGAGCTTAGTTTTTATTCACTGTGACCCCAGATGCAAAGAGCAGGTGCAGCAGCGAGCCTGAGATCTGAGGACATGCATGGGGCATACCTAGGCAGCTTGCACTCTCCAAGGCATTGCTGCTTTTCAGGTCTTTGGTTAGGTGAAATTGCTGGTTTATGGACAGGCCAAGTGTTGTGACACTATTTGCAGCACTTGGGTTCTGGTGAGTTGCTGGAGTCCTGTGGAGCTTGGAAAAAAATTTGACCACCTGTTCAAGGCTCTAATGTCCATTGGTACATTAGCAGAGTCTTCATTTGAATTACTTAGTGCTCTTGAGTTTACTTATTGCCTAAAAATAGTCTGGGCAGATAAGGATGGCTTATATCTTGGCTTATATTTTGCCAAGCAGAGAAGAGTTACACCATTTTTAAAGTCTGTAAAAAGTACTTCTCTGGTAGATTCCACTTCCCAAGATGGTGTTCAGTAGAGAACTGTGACTCCCACAACTTGCTCTTACCTGATTCTGCCCCTTTGCTCTGCTCTCCTCAGACTCCATCTGGAGTCCTGTGTGCAGTTCTGGAGTCCCCAGCACAGGAAGGATATGGAAGTGTTTGAGCCAGTGCAGAGGAGGCCACAAAGATGCTCAAAGGGCTACAGCAGCTCTGCTGTGAGGACAGGCTGAGAGAGTTGGGGCTCTGCAGCCTGCAGAAGAGAAGGCTTCCAGGAGACCTTATAGTAGCCTTCCAGTATCTGAAGGGGGCTGCAGGAAGGCTGGGGAGGGACTATTGACAAGGTCTGGGAACGGCAGGACAAGGGGAATGGGTTTGAAGTGTCAGAGGGGAGATTGAAAGTGGATGTGAGGAGGAAGTTGTTTGCAGTGAGGGTGGTGAGACACTGGCACAGGTTGCCCAGGGAGGTTGTGGCTGCTCCCTCCCTGGAGGTGTTCAAGGTCAGGTTGGAGGAGGCCTTGAGTGACCTGTGCTACTGGGAGGTGTCTCTGCCTATGGCAGGGGGTTGGAACTGGATGATCCTTGAGGTCCCTTCCAACCTTACCATTCTATGATTCAATGCAAAGGTGCTAGGTGCAGTTGTGCTTTTTTCTCAGCCTGGTTGCTCTGTTTACCATTTCCCCTGGTTTTATTTTGCAGGCCATGATTGCTGTGAGACAGTGAAGGTGGCACTTTGTGCCTCTAGAGAAGGTCATCCTGTTCTGGTGGTGGCAGAGGAGAGTTTCCAGTTCATCCAGGATGAAGCCTACGACGCCGCCCAGTTTCTGGCCAGCTGTGCCGGCAATCAGCAGGCACTGAACTTCACCAGGTTCTTGGACAGGTCAAGGCCACCTGCTGCTGATGTGGACTTCTTGGATGAGAAAGTGGCTTTGGCCTTCCGGCACCTGAAACTGCCAGCGGAATGGAACGTGCTGGGAGCAGACCAATCCCTGAGCGGTGAGGACCTCCGGGGCATAGATTCATAGAGTGGGTTGGGTTGGAAGGGACCTTCAGGATCATCCATTTCCAATCCCTCCTACCATGGGCAGGGGCACCTCCCACTAGAGCAGGTTGCCCAAAACCTCATCCAGCCTGGTCTTGAACACCTCTAGGGAGGGAGCAGCCACAACCTCCCTGGGCAACCTGTGCTGGTCTCCTCTCTTGGAGGGCAACCAAACCAAAGTGCCTCAAGCCCCTTCTGCAGGAACCTGGAGAGATGTGGCCCTGCAGCATCTTCAGCCAGGTGATGGTGGGTGAGGGGTCAGCAGCTGCCTGCCGGGAGGAAATACTCCTCCTTGGGGCATACAGTGATTTTCTAATAGGTGTTCAAATGCTCTGGGTGATAGCTGGCATGCCTGAGGCTTGTGGATTGAGAGAGAGGTAAATATCCTGGGAGAAACAGTTCCTTGCTTTTGGAACCCTCCACAGGCCCTTCAGGTGTCCTGGGCTCTGTACTCAAAGATGGGACACGATGTGCACCAGTGTGCCCCTCCTAAATCTGCATCCTGTGCTTTGTACCTCAGAAGGTGCTGATGGATCTTTGTCTCCTGTTCTGAAACAGCAGAAGCTGCCGTGAATGGTCACTATTATAACATACACCCAGAAGGTGTGTTTGAGTGTGTGCAAAGCTCTGTGTGTCAGCATCATGGTGCCTTCTGAGATTTCCTGGCTGCAGGCAGTCTGATGCTCCTGGCACTGTTATCTTTGTGCCATGAATCTGGCACTTTGGGCACTCTTCATTTCATAGCACAGATGCAGAGTGACTCGAATGAGTAGATTGGGGCTCAACCCTTGAGGATTTCTTTCCTGTGCCTGCTGACACAGCAGCTGGGTGAACACAGGCACCTTTTGATTAAGCCAATAAAAGAAGGCAAAGGTGGGAAAGCCTGACCCTTAACTACAGCAGTGAGGATTTGTGAGAGCTTAAACCCCAAGGCTGGCTCAAAGTCTCTGCCTTCTGCTGAAGAAGAAGGTCTGAGATGTTCAGGATGCTGTGGTAGATCCATGTCCATGGAGCTCTGCTTTTTTCCACAAGGCAGCTTAAAGAATCATACTGATAGACTGGGGACTAGTTCCAGTGTGCACAAATCCTTGCTGTGGATTTTCAGGCTTTCACTTAAGGCATGTGGCTGGGAAGCATCTGTTCTCTTTTAGGGGGTGCAGCACACTGAGAGGGGGTGCAGCACACTGAGAGGGGGTGCAGCACACTGAGAGGGGGTGCAGCACACTGAGAGGGGGTGCAGCACACTGAGAGGGGGTGCAGCACACTCAGATGTGAATGGGATGTGGCACAGCAAACTCTGTTCTGATTTTCCTGCTTTACTTTTGACCAACTTGCTGACTGCTTTTGTACAAGACAATCCACAGGTAATTCAAGCTGGTAGCAGACAAAAGATTTGATCACATTGAATGGTTTCCAGAGAGAAATTCAGGTGCTGTCACTTGTTTACAAGGAGATGAACACTTGGTATTCTTTTCTGCTCCATGGAAGACACTGGTGTTGATTTCTGGATGTAAAAGCACGTTGTGATAATGCAAAGATTTCTGATTTAGGTGATAAAAAGACAGTCAGAGTGATCTGAAGTTAAAAACTTTGAAGCTCTCAACTGCTGCTGATTTTGCAGGAAGGCTGAGATCTGTTTTCACTCTTTGACTTTGATTGTTCTTTGGAAAAGCAGCACTTTGTAAAACTAATGGCCTGATTTCTCTTTGATTTGCTCAGCGTGTGCTTGTGTGCCTGGAAGTTGTGACTGTGTGGGGCTCTGAATGCTAATGGACCTGTAGAGCCTCTGTTGCATCCACAGTGAGAAGGGGGAGCTCTGTAATGCTCAGCAATTTGTCATCTTGTGGTGAGGTCTCTGCAGACAGAAGTAGAAGTGAATAAAAAAAAAAATGGTGGCACTAAGTGCAACCTGCATCCAGAAATATTGGTGCTATGAAATGTGTCCTTCCTGTGAGTCATAAATAACTGGGAAAAGGCAGTTTCCTCATGTTCTGGGCTGTCTCATCCTCTGGTCAGCTTTTTTTTGGCTAGAGGCAGATTGATCTCTTAATTTTATGCAGTGAGATAATAACATGTAGGGAATCTGGGGGAGGAGTGTGTGTGTGTGATGGGCAGGAAAGGTTTGCACACTCAAGCATGCTTTTGGCCACATCCTTTTGCTAGGGTGAAATGGGAGAGGTGTTCCTGATAGAGATGAGAAAAACTTCTGTGGTAAAATGTAGAACCCCCTACAATGGTGCTTGTGGGTTGGATCTGGGGGTAGGGAAGAAAAGCACAGCACAGGTTGAAGCTGTGGGAGCCTTTGAACATTGCCCTGTCCTGGCCAGTGTCCCTGCAGTCACACCATGTGCTGCCCTGTGTCACTGCCTACAAACAGCTATTCCCATTCATATTCCACATCTTGCTAAATGTTAGCACCAGATACTTCAAATAACCTTCTGAAGGGAGAAAGGAGGATAGAAATGAGAACAAAAAGAAAATATCAGATCCCTTTTTGAAAGCCTTTTAGGGCTGCCTCTGAGCTGGCAAGTCTCTATGGGCTCTTGTGGGCTGGAAACAAAACACTGCTGTTCAGCAAAACCTCTGCACGCAGGAGCGAGCTGGGAGCCTCAGCCAGCTCCTGACTGCCACAGCCTGCTGGGGAGCTGCTGGGACAGCAAGTTGCAAAGTCAGTTTTTGTAAGGACTGAAGCAGGAGCCTGGCTCTTACAAACCCAGGAAGCAACAGCCCTTCTTCTGCAGGCAGAAGCTGGGTAGAAGATCCACTGACACACACAAATCTATGCTGATACTTAGAATCATAGAATGGTAAGGTTGGAAGGGACCTCAAGGATCACCCAGTTCCAACCCCCTGCCATAGGCAGGGACACCTCCCACTAGCACAGGTCACTCAAGGCCTCCTCCAACCTGGCCTTGAACACCTCCAGGGAGGGAACAGCCACAACCTCCCTGGGCAACCTGTGCCAGTGTCTCACCACCCTCACTGCAAACAACTTCCTCCTAACATCCACTTTCAATCTCCCCTCTGCCACTTCAAACCCATTCCCCTTGTCCTGGCATTCCCAGACCTTGTCAATAGTCCCTCCCCAGCCTTCCTGGAGCCCCCTTCAGATCCTGCAAGGCCACTCCAAGGTCTCCTGGAAGCCTTCTCCTCTGCAGGCTGCAGAGCTCCAACTCTCTCAGCCTGTCCTCATAGCAGAGCTGCTGCAGCTCTCTGAGCATTTTCATGGCCTCCTCTGGACCCACTCCACCAGTTCCATGTCCTTCCTCTGCTGTGAAGGAGCACTTGAGGAGGAGATAGCTCACTTGTTTGTGCCTGCACCAACCCTGAGCTGAGTTCAGTCTTTCAGCAGAGGGCAGAGAGCTCATTGCTATCACCCATCTCAGACAGCAGAGAAGTTGCTAAATACAGCACCTAGCTTCATCTGCTGAGGCTGCTTAACTAAACTTTTGTGTCAGTAGGTTTGTGCAGTGTAAAAGTGTGTGGTTAAGGTCCACACACCAAGGAAAAAGATGCCCATGTGCTCCTGGGCACCAGCAGGCTGGTGGATGCATCACTGAAGTGATCTTGAGCAGTCTGCATCCATCCTTTCTCCTGAAGAAAGCCTGAGAGAATTGGGACTGTTTAGTCCGGAGAACAAAAGGCTGAGAGGGGATCTTAGCAACATCTATAAATATCTGAGGGGTGGGTGTGAAGAGGAAGGGACCAGGCTCCATTCAGTGGCATCCAACCTGGAGAAGGGAAGGCTTC
>VWYK01052658.1:0-13712 GCA_013399775.1 Semnornis frantzii | reverse complement strand
CCCCAGAAGCCCAGGGGAGACTCTAAAGCCGCTGACGGCTACCGACAGTAACCCCGCCTTGGGTACTGTCAGATAATAATTTTGTGGGTAAATGCCAAAGCCTCTTGGAATTATTAATAGCCTTCTGCCCTAAGCAGAAAGTTGTTCTTTATGTCCTATGCTTACCTAGTGAGCAAGCGGTATACTGACCGCAAACCCTTCTCTTCAGCTTATATCGAGTTTAATTAATGCTATATATTAATAACTATTCCAGATCCTGTTATAACCTGTACATAGTTTCCATAAAGTTGCTAAGAACCTGTTAATAATATTATTAAATGGTGATGGGGGTGATGCGAGTTCTGAATATTTAATATTAATAAACTGTTAATATTTTTATATATCGTCTCGCATTAATTAATTTACCCCATCCCTTTACAGACCCCCACATTTCAATATACTGAGCAGATTCACAGTTGTCGAGCCATCGTTTGCCTGTATCTGCTACTGCTTTCTTGCTGGGAATATAATTTATTATACTTCTATTCTGGGGCACATATCAGTCAGCATCATGTTGATCCATCATGGAACATGGAGACAATTGAGATCACTCCTTTGTCCTCTGTTGGAGGACAGCCAATACTAAATATTTGACATGCAGACACCCTTCCCTTTGCCTGCTTAAGCATCATCACCATTCAGGAGAAATGCAGCTCTTCTGTAAGTAAGTGGTACTGGGAGTTTGAGGATATGTAGATTTGCTAAGATGAATGCAACTTTGTACCATTCATGGAGCACATAAGCAAATTTGAAAAAAGTGCTTTTTTTACTTTCAGTGTTTGCTGATAGATACTTTCTTACCCCTGTTCTGTGAGGGTGATGCTAATTCTTACACAAAGTACAGAGGCTGGTACGCAGACCTTTTCAAGAACAGTCTGCCTGTGTCTTTGTAATGAAAGGAGACCTTGAGAACTGTTCTATTCCTGATACATTTAATCAGAAAAAGGTGAAACTGTTTTCTATATCACATAATGAAAAATGACTTAATTTTTATTGGAAGGAAAACTTTATCTAAATAAGCTGCAAACTTTTAGAATCTCACTAATTGCAACTTTCAAATTCTCCCTTGGGGTGTTCGAGGTCAAGTTGGATGTGGCCTTGTGTGGCTGAGTCTAGTTGAGAGGCACCCCTGCCCATGGTGGGGATGTTTGAGTAGATGATCTCTAAGGTCCCTTCCAACCTCAGCCATTCTATGATTTTATGAAATCAGTGGAACTTGTAAATCATCAGTGTATAAAAAAGGAAAGCCAAACAAGGCTAATGTTATTTGAACAGTTTTCCATATCCTCATTCTTCTGCTCCCAAGAAATATATTTTATATTTTCTTCTCCTGATAAATGTAAATCAAATATTTACTGATTACAGTTCATTGTATTCATCACGTATGAGGGAAGGGTTGAGGAACACACAGAAAGAAGTGGAGTTGTTTGTTTTCACCAAGGTGACCAAGAACTTCTCTGTATGGATGTTTAATGAATGAATCAGTCTACTTTAGCACACAATTGCTTAGATCAATAATTATTCAAGAAACAATACTGCCTTGGGAAAACCTATAGTAATAAAAAAGAATCCTAGATGGGCTGAATAACATTTTCAGGCAGGTATTTATCTCCAAATGGAGCAATTTTTTAGTAAAGTTTCTATTCTTTAGAAAATGCATTATTGGGTAGTTAAAAAATAACCAGATTGTTAGTGTTTAGAGCCTGGAGTTCAGGGTGGCAGTGAAATAAGGCACTAAGGGATAGTATTCTCAGACGTATAGCTGGCAAGATTGGTTTTTAAGTATAAAGTGGCAATATGAGCCAAATCTACGCATCTGTACTCCAGTGACAACTGTTACCGTTACCAGTATGAACAGATAGCAGGTTCTAATTAAAGTTACAAGCCAGAGGGAATAAGCATTAAGAAAGAAAAGAATGATTCCATGAA
Source organism: Semnornis frantzii (assembly GCA_013399775.1). NCBI lineage: Eukaryota > Metazoa > Chordata > Aves > Piciformes > Ramphastidae > Semnornis > Semnornis frantzii. Next base: position 11,744 of record VWYK01052658.1, on the reverse strand, counting down.
TAAATTGCACTTGATTTACTAGTTCACAAAAAAGGTCTAAAAATTAGTATCTGAAATTACTTTAAATACAGCATGTATCAAACCACAGAACAATAATCAAGTCGACCTAATTAGAACACTTACAGCTATAAGCAGCATGTAGTATGTTCTTATCTTGACGTGAGGAGACCAAGTAGTCCCTTAGGTGCCAGTTAATCTACAACAAACTTTATTGAGACCTAGAAGAAACACCCTTCAACAGCTACCTGCTTACTTTAGATGTCAAACTATCCAGAATGTAGCTTCCTGTACTCTCTGCATTGGCATTTAGAGCAACTTCCACATGCACACCATGAGTTGTATCAGGTAAGGCCCTCAGCAAATTACACATTACATTGTAGAAGCAGTTCTGTCCATAAATGTAAGTTAGTCTTCTTTATGCATAGGTGTCACTTTTACTTACACTTTTGTTTACTTTTACTATTCATTCAGGCCAACAATCATTTCAGTGTGAGACAAACTTTGACTCTGCAGATACAGCACTTCTAAAAGTTGACATAGGCAGGATCCCTTAAGTGGTGCTGAGGAGTATGATGCTGCACATATTGCTAGCATCCCTGATTAGGTAACACAACCTTGCTGGTACTGATCAGGCTGTTCTCAGAGAAACTTAGAAAAGTGGGCTAGATAATTTATGGGAAGATGTGCTGAGGTCAATGTCTAATCAACTCTTTCTTGCTAGGTGTATTGACTGTTTTCTTAGTTTTCAGGGGGTTTGTGATGTTAGAGTTTTGATCTGTTGAAGTAACTTTTTTTTTTTTTGGGTGGAATTAAGTTTTGAAAGGATGCTTTGAAAATTTCAATACATGTTTGGAATGATACATTTCTAGACTGCTTTCTGCAAACAGGTTATGATCTGGCAGTGCTAGGCTATGTGAATAAATAAGTTTGAAGATATAAAAATGCTTCACTAAACTGAAATGTTTTGTCAAAGTACCCAGACGGATGGACACTAGCAAGATTTTTCTGTCTTGCCTTGAAGGGACAGCAGTTGTTGGTGCTAGAAAAGAGGAAAATGAGAAAGGCCAAAACTAATTCCATATCTCATTTGATTCATATTATCTGTTTATTCTCTTCTCCATCTATCTGTATTCCCCTTCTCTCCTCAGCTTTTGAAAGAAAGTCCAGGGTCAGGCACTTCCAGCACCTTCAGTGTTTAGTATAAACTTGCATGTGTTTGTGCTTTGTCACGAAGACTACCCTGTCGCCAGCCATTTTGGCTATGGTTGATTCCTCAGGAAGGTTTTTGGCAGTAGCTTCACATTAAGTACTCCTATCTGAGTGAAACAAAAAGCCCAGGTCAGCATTTGCATGATGCTAACACAGTGTAGACACCGAAAGAAGTAGGCTGCTGTAAGTCTTCAGTGGCACACTAATGGGTTAACTACTGCAGCCAGCCCACTTATGATTGAGTTTCTTAGCTAACAGCTGTGCATGGGGAACCAACAGTTGTACATACAGCTGGGTATTGTGGTACCCACCTTTGGCTATAGAGCATCTGTACACTACCCTACAGGCCATGTGACATGGCTGGTACCACAAACATGGTGCAATGTGGCCTTTTAGCAGCTTCACAGAGCCCTTCACATGTGGCGCATGTTTTGTCAAAACTCATGGAGTTTTTGAATCTGCATGGGCAGACCCTTTCGCAACACAAACAGTAAACTCATTGTGGTGAGAGACTTCAGCTGCCATGTGATGAAAACAAAGAGCTGGGAGAAATTTTACAGCCTGTTTTCCATAGCAAAGGGATATAGAGATTCGGAAAGACTCGTAAAGGCAGCTCTTGCCGCAGCGAGACAGCTGAAGTATGAGCAGATCAGCGGGTGCTGCAGAGCTTCGGTGGTGGCGTTTACACTGCCACGTTAAACAGGCTCACGGGGCTTATCTCTTATCTCCAGACAAATTGCAATTATTATCAGTACAGTAACTTCAGCAGGGGATGGGAGAAGCCCCTTTGTAACCTAATTTCTGGACTACGGCGTTCTGAGGCTGCACTGGTTCACCCAACAAGGCAGCGACAGTGCCTGTGGTGCCTCGCCTGCCTTGGCTCGCTGCTGTGCCGACGTGGCTGCAGGTGCACAGTCATGGAACTTTGTATGACGGTGTTTTTGATGTCTGCAAGGCTATTGCTGCCCAGGATGTAATGCCTGTTGCACCTGTGGATGATGTACCTTGGGGTTTCTGTGCCTAAATTCCACCTAAGTGTCACTTTGAACAGTGAAATGTTTTTTGGGTCTGTCATCTACACATGTAGGCATATAGGGCAGAGGAGACACTGCCGAAAGAGATGTAACGGCTGAGAGCAAGAAAATTGTGCATCTCTAATGTATTAAAATTAGGCCAGTCAGACAGCTACTGAGAGTAGTGGTTGGAATAATTTATTTGGATTTAGGGAAAAAAAAAAAACTTGTAAAAATATTCCTACCGATAAGCCATTGAAGCAAATCAGTATTGAGGAAGCAAGAGCTGAAGTAGCTGTGCATTAGAAAACAAGAAGCGAAGGAGGATGAAATAGTAAATTTATTTTTTTAATCATGGCAAAATGCTAATAATAGTGCCCTAACACCCTATATTCAAACTGGTGCTATCTGAAAGAGGGAATGAACATGCTCTCTGAAGGGTGACACTGTTTGCTGTTAACAGAGAACTATTTAAGTTAATCAGAAATAGAAAAGATTGTGAATGACCCGGGTTAACAACGTGAATAAATGGGCAGTGTGATGTAGATGAAATGCAGTGCTGACAAATACAAGGTTGGGCACACATTCAGGAGAATAATTGGAAGTACTTGTAGGCTTTGCAGGGTTCTAAATTAAACATAGCTGTTTAGGTCATTATGTGCTATGATCAGTTTAGGCAGAAAAAAATCCATTGTGATGGGATACTATGAAAACAAAAGATGATGTGAGACCATGTAGATTAAGAAGAAAAAAAGAAGAAAAAAAAAAAAAAAAAAAAGGGCAAACCACAGAACAGGAAATACAACTCCATCCATAAATCAACAGTAACAGCTTGCTCATAATTTTGGTTTTGCCCTATCGTTTAAAGCACACTGACAAGGAGTGAATCTGTGGACTGGCAACTACATGGTTAGGGAAAGGGAGGAGGCTGAAAACAAGGATTTGTTTAGAAAGGAGTCAGCAAAAGGAGACAGAGGGCAAGTATTTAAAACAGCGAGTGGTATAAAGAATGGGACAGAAAGTGGGCCAAGAACTTTAGATAGTGCCATTTTACAGCAATTCTTATGCTACAGGAGGACTAAAGCAATTATTCCATATATTCGGTGCTGCTCATCCAGAGAACCTGCTTCTCCACTAGAAAAGCTTGTAGATACTAACCTGCTGCTTCCTGTTTGGGGATGAGACCTTTTAAAGTTTTTGTGCACAGCTCTGCTCTCTACAAACTGGTTGGCAGTGCAAAGTATACTTTGTGCTAGGGCTCCTGCTGCAACATAGGAGGAGGCATTCACCCAAGGAAGAAATAGTTAAGAATTATATGAACTTTGCTGAGGGTTTGGGGTTTGTTTTTTTTTTTTCCTTAGAAAGCTACCTATTCTTCATGTTATTTCTGCAACTTTGACTTCCTCTGTCTGGGATCCTGGACTGATGTTTTCAGCAGCTGGTGCACTACATGGAGTGGTCTTTTAAAATCTTCTTGCCGCTGAGCTGAGGTTTGTGTCATTTTCAGTAGCATTTATATGCACTCAGGCTGCACCATGGTGTGATCCGTTTCCCATGCCAGGAACTTTGATGGTGAGCAGTTGAGATTCATGATGACATAATACAGTAGCAAGAGATATTAATGCTCTTAGGCATGAATTAATGAAATACCATAGAGAATTTACCCTGCATGAATAAAAGGATTTGGAAGTCATCATTCTAAAAAACATATGAAGGATTTTACTGGAAAAAAAAAACAAAACAAAACACCAAACAAAAACACTTAAAGAAAAACAAACAAAAAAAACCTTAAACACTGTTGAAATAGTCCTAATGAACGTTTACTCCATGTTTTTGTCAAGAGCTGGATGACTGAGCTGGATCTATTAATTGAATTCCTCCTAATTTACGAAGTGTTTATATAAATGAGAGGCACATAATTCTTGCTTTCAGGGCTTTGTCCAAGCTAATTTTCATCCCCAGCTAAAACCGAAGCTGGATTCTAACCTGTGGTGTAGTTGTGGAGACCCAGCACGCCAGTGGCATCCATAAATCTGAGGTCCTTATCTGACAGTGCAGCCGCACAGCAAAAACCCTTGCTTACTGGAATGATAGCAATGCTCTGCATGAATGTGATTGTCATTATATATATAATAAGTGTATCCCATCACTTTTCATTCTCCATCATCTCCTAGAATTAGTGAGTTAAAACCCCAAAGATCTCACATATATATACACAATTGTCTACCTGTAGCTTTGTTGATGTAAAAAATAATTTTATTTGGGGATAAAACTTTACACTAGCATACGTTGTCTTACAATCAATCTAGAAGACAAGTTAATTTTGAGGCAAAGTGAGATAATAGTATACAGGGACTGTTTACTTTGTTGTTGTTCTTCTGTTAATATCTGTTTTCAGTAGTTCAGAGAAAAAAAAACAAACTCCTTAAAAATTAGGACATAAAGTATGACACATATTTTATCCATGACTTATGTCAATTAGAAACACCTTTTATTGCCTACATAAGTGAATATATGTAAACTTTATTAGTAATTTCATTTCAAATTTAAGAGAAGCAAAGGTGTATTGTAGAATTCACAGATAAAGGTTAAACTATAAAGGTATTATCAGTTGCTGTATTTCTTCATGTTACGAGTTCACTTATGTAGAATTGAGATGTATTTTATATTAAACAATGCATAGCACCATTATACAACAGTTCACTAAATGCACATCCCATGTAATCTTTTGTAGGAATTAATATAACTGGACTGAAGTTACAAGGAAGAATTGGAATGAGCCAGTAGGGTTGACACTGATACTAACAGGAGATTACTAGCCATAAGAAAATTACAGCTCTTCTGAGAGACGGTGCCTAAAATAGCAGTGTATACTTGGCACCATTGTAGGAACTGGTTAACTGGTGACCCTGAAGAAATATTTGTTTCCATTAATTCTGCTGTCATTAGTTCGCTATTCTTGAACTCTTCCTTTGAATTCTTCTGTCCTTCCGATCCCAAGACAAGATGGCAGGAACGTGAGAACATAAAGAAATTACAATAAGCTGTTGGCTATATAATTATACTGTAACCTACTACACTGAGAAGTTACATCAACAGAAACCTGGCAAGGTATTGGCTGCTAGCTGCTAGCTAAACACAGGACACCCACTAGCATAACATTAAAAAAAAACCCAAAAAACCAAAAACAAACAAAAAAACCCCAGGCTCACTAGAAAGCAACATCTACATTACAAAGAAGCCAACAAAAGAATTCCCATAGGATACTTAGGTTCAGCTGGTTCATCTTAGGTTCATCAGTTACATGTTCTTGATTTATGAACACTGTTACATTTGCAAATTAAAGACCACAATGCTACAAACCTTTTTCCAGTATGTAGTTTTGCCACCTTTAGTTAAGACACAAAGGAGTACTTGCTTGAACTAAGTTTGAAGGTTCTGCTGAAAGTTGGTGACGTTATTAGGTCATGTGTACGGCAATTACTTCAGCACCACAGTTTCTAAATCCCTAAGACACGATTTCCTAGGTAGAAGGCAGCAAGTATGCTTTTAAGTTGTCAGACCAAGGGAATAATTTTTGTTCCAGTCTGCTGTATACCCTGAATTGGAACAAATTCTTATTTCATAGAGACTTTGTATTTTTAAAGCATCTCTACTGAAGAGGAGTAAATGGTGTCTGATTAAACTTTAAATGTTACAGTGACTCTACTGGAAACATTTTGAGTGTAAAGGAATGTACTAGCAAGAGTTACCGGTAGGGTCAATAGTGAAGAAACCTTTTTCTTCAGGAATAATTGCTACGGTGTCACAGTCCTGATTACACATATATTGAGGAACCCCATGGTTCCATCTCAACCTGGATTTTTACGGTTTTTTTTTAGTTTGAAATGTCTCAACAGCAGGAAGTCTCGCCCAAAATACTCATCTGAAACCTAAACTCTTTCAAAATGCATCGATTTATTTTCCACAAGAACTTTGTATGATTCCAGTCCATTATCGGGTAACAGAATTGATACGGTTTTCAAATGAGTTTTTGTTGCCATCATACATTTAGCTAGAGTGGCCATACAGGAAACTGTGGCCTCTGTGATGGCTAGGCACTACTTTTAGAGTTATTTGTTAGAACGATTTTTTGGAAGTGGTGACAAACAAAGTCCTTGGTGTTATCTTTGAGTGGCCCTGATTGAGAGGGACAAAAGAGCCAAAGGAACTAACAAAGCCTTCAGACTTTCAATTTCGACACTGATTTGTAGGTAACAATTTGGGCATCAGCTGCCTTCTGCAGTTCTGTAGTCTGATAAAAATAGGGACATTCATGCTTACTTATCTAACTCAAAACAGTGCCATTGATGGATTAATTATTTAGACAGCAACTTGGAGTGCCATCCAAATGCCGCTTATTCATGTTTTCCCCACTGCAACAACGTATCTTCATCACTAATAATTAACTGCTAATTACTGTTGCCAAGAATACGATAGTGGTGTTTACCACCTTATTTTTAATTTCACTACATATTCCTACTTGAAAGTTATGTAAATATATGAAATTACAGTACCTTTTCCTAATGACCCTGCCACGTCTGAGTTTGAGCCTATTCAATTGTGACTAATGAACAGTAAGATGACCTCTCTTCTGCAGAGCTACACAGACAGTTTCAATTGTATTCCTGACACTTAAACATGAAATGTAAAGAAGCCATCCCAAGGAGGATAAGAGCTGGATTGAAGGACTGCTGATGCCAATTATGTTTTGTACATAATAATGCACATTTTACCTATTTGAAAAAATTCACATTTATTTACTGTCAAACAGGTGTTAAACTTTACACTGGATATTAGTGATGGGCTCATCATTAACAGGTTTACACAAAGGGATGAAAAAACCAGATTTTTCTTGAAACAATTTACATTTCTTTAGTTTTTTTTTTTTTTATCATAAAATAAATTAATTACTAAATATAGGCAGAAGGAATATGGAAGAGTAATAGTTACATTTTATTTATTTGTTTTTAAAGGACAGGCACCTTTTGTTTATGAGAAAGTTTGTGAGAAGTGTCCAGTGTCCCCTTTAACCCTTTTACCACCCGACCCTGATTAAGGAATAAACAGGGATTTGAGTTACAATCTTTGTTAGCTATACCAAATTTGTGCAAGGCTTGGCATAATTGGCTTCTAAAACAATTCCCTCCCCCCACCCCCAAATTATGGTTTTTGGCAATAAAAATCCAAAATGTAAAGAATAAAAACTAACTTGTCAAAGCAGAACACTGTTTACAGTGAAAAGTAAGTGAAAATGGGTAGAACTTGCATTTTAAACATACTACCGTACTATGAACAGTGTAAGAAAAACAGCTTGTAACATATGTGCAACCAAGAGCTTTTCACAATATTTTCTTCAAACTCTTTTAAGATTATTTTTTAATGACAATTATATTTCAGTTGGACACAAATGTATTTATTTTACCCTAGCAATAGAACAAAATATAATTTCTTTAGCCGTTTTTTTTTTTTTTTTCATGAGAACGGTTCATTGTACAGTTGAGGAAATATATGAAATAAGGCCTGTGGCTTGATTGCTAGTGGTTAGACATGTGTTCAATCTTTGCCCTAATGGAAAAGATTTGCAGTGAACTGCAAACTGATGCAGAATATCTCTCCTGCTTTTGCAAGTCTTGTCAGGAATAGTAAGGTACAGTAAATTTGTCCCACAGGATTTTAGAGCCTACGCCTTGTATATAATACAATGTAGGCCTAGGAAAAAAAAAATGGTGCAGCCATATTTACAAATTTAGTTCACAAACTGCTGCAATAAAATGGTTGGAAAGTGTTTATTTATCTCTTTTTTTTTTTTTTTTCCACAATTTTGTTAAATTCAGCAGCAGAAGATATCTTTAAAATACCATGTTGGTATTTTTTTTCTTTGTAACAAATAATTCATTTTAGTATACTCTGTGTATATACAAAGTTTTTGTTTTATAAAAATTCACAGAACTGCGAGGTCCAGTCATCCCCGTTACTGGAGAACCACAGGGTCAACAGAATTGTCTCTTCAAGCAGGTATGAAGGAGCCTGCATGGGGCTAATTAAGTCTTTTTAATACTTGTACGTGGCCTTTAATATTTCTTTGCTACGTTATTAAAGGCTTGTCACTAGTTGCATTTGTCCTTCTCTAACATCTCCTTCTGGAATACATCCTTCCTTGTTAATGGGAATTATATAGCCATCGCTATTACCCCTGCTGATTTGATAGTACATCTGAAGCTGATGGCCAGCTCCTAGGTTTGGCATGCTCTTGTAGTAAATGTCCTCATTTTCACTCCTCCTGGAGGGAGAGAGATCTTCTTCAATATCGGGGCTGCTCTCTGGATACGGAGAGTCTCTGAGATTGGGCATGCTCGTGTAAAGAGAGTCTCTGTTTGGGGACTGGAGATGGTCATCAGCCTCGGCTGTCAGCTGTGAGACGTAGCTGTCGGTTCCCTCGGTCTTCACTTTCTTCTGGGGCTGGTACAGAAGGGAGTGAGTCCGCTGAGGAATAAGTGGGGCCTCAAGCTCTTTGTGGTGGAGCTCTAGCCCTGGGGTGTCACTGTGCATCAAAGATGAGGCATCTGCCACGATGGCGTCATCTTCGCTACTGCTCCCACCTATCACAGCTTTGGCTGGTAGCGTGCGCTCCAGGTTGTGGTTCTTGCTGCTGCCCCGCAGGTTGTTGTGCACTAACTCTGAAATGATCATCTTCTCAAAGGCAGTATCATTCAGGCTTAGTCCACAGTCTACAACTTGCACACTGTCGTTATAGTCTCCATTGCGCAATGAGTAGCTGTTGTTGAAATTACCATTTAGCGGTAGAGTATCCATGGCACTTGTATCCCTGGCATTGTTCAGTGAATGTCCTGAAATGGAAGAGGACAGCTCTGGTTATCGACTGATGTGCTTTTTATCACTTAATTGTTGTTTTTGTTAAAACAAAATTCTTTAATGTAGTTCAGGACAAAGTTGTACTTGAAAGTAAAACTCGAGCAAAGTTAGGTACTGAACATTCCCAAATGTAAACAGTTGCACACCTTATAGGAAAGATGCATTTCAAGAATAGCAATGTGTATTTCCTGTAGCGATAGTGGCATTCAAATTGCTCAATTTAGTGTCAATTCTGTGACTCTTTCACAAGGAACTGTTCACTCCATGCCCTTGCATATGTAATGCAAAGCAATTCATTTGGAAACATGTACATTTTGAAGTACACCACCATGATTTAGAAAAAGAAAATTAACAGAATTTGTCCTAAACAACACTAAATTAAAAAGGAATTAGATCACAGACATAACTGAAGGTAAATGTACAACATAAACCCACGTAACTGGCAAGCAACTACTTTAACAACACTTCTAACATTTTTTCCTGTTGTTTTTTTTTTTGAGATGAAGTAAAGAAAAGAATGAAAAAAATGGATAAATACAAAGAATTTATGTTAAACAAGGACAGCCATCTTTCACACTACAGGGACCAGGGCTCACAAGCACCATCCAACAACACGATAGACAGCAGGTGGAATGACTCACTTTGGACAACTCACATCATGTCTGTCTGCTCAGGCTATCTGGCCTAAGAGTAGCTGATATATAAAAGAAAGTAAAATGATTTATTGTAACATGATGAAGAATTACTGAGCTTCTCAGCAACTTAGTCAGAGCAAGGGTTCAGCAAATTAGATTACTAAGCAATAACAGCTTTTATTTTCCCACTTAATGTAATTTTTTTTTCACTAATATTCTGTCTGCCAGCAATGGCCCCAGGCTTCTAAAGGTCAAAGTTTGCCTGCAGTCTGCATCAGTCACAGTGACAGCACTGAATGAACCAGAATAGTTAATTAAGAGTTAGGCCCACAGTTACCATGGGCATGGAAGTCAAATGCAGAAATGTTAGGAATTTCTGTAAGTATGGGTCACAGAAATTAAACCAAAGAATAAATATTAGTTGTGGAATGGGAAAAGGGAATCAGCCATAGCTGATATCTCATAGCTGCTGGAGGAATGACAGATTGGGTAAGTCTGCTGGAAACATGAAAGAAGTTTAACGGGGGAAAAAAAATGAAGTCTTATGATGATTCTTTATGCTTTTGGTTTTGGATTTTTAAAAAGTTTATTTTCTCTCATTTTGGTAACACAACCAAAAAAAAAAGCTTTTCCTATAGACACAAAGACATGTAAACTATGACACCACAGTGCTTCCCAAGCAAAAGAAAAACTAAAAAAAAAAAAAAAAAAAGAAAGACTTTGAAAGAAATGAAACAGTCTGAACCATGGAAAGTTGGATGGTTAGAGCATTCCTAGAAAACCACTTTATCTACAGATATGTCTGGAAGTAAGGAAAGAATGGAGTGACTTTACTGAAATGAGACTGACCACTGTGAGGCTGCTGCATTATATGCAAGGCTTGGAGGAGTATAAGAAAAAAGTTGTTTCGGAAATGATTACGCATTTTCATCTTTTGGCTTTTTTTTTTTTCTTCTTCTCGTTCATAATTAAAGCTGCAGCTTATCCTAGAAAATTCGATCTTCCCTGGAAATATTGTTTTCAATTAAAAAGTAATTGCATTTTCTCATGAAAAGATTTTTGTCTTCAACTTTAAAAAAATAGAGCAATAATTTCCAAATAAATTCTGAGTAATTCACAGATAATTTTGTATTTGTGCTTTTGTTAACTCCTCTCCATTTGTACTGATTTAAACAGTGATGAGGGTTGTTTCAAAGGTCTCTTTAAGCCTTGATTAAACAACTTTGTAGATCTGTAATTTCATATATGTTCCAAGATTTTTCTTGGAATGGATTTAGCTGCACAGAACATATGGCATTTATAAAAGGAGACAACACATGGACCACATGCTGGCATTCATTTCCCTCATGAAAGTGATTTAATTCTATAATTTTAATTCTCTTTTCTTCTGCTAAACAGATACGAAAATATATCTGATAATCCAAAATGAGTTTTCTATGATATACTGCAGAGTTAAAGATGCGAGAATATATTCAAATTGGTATGAGGAAGCAAATTTTGTTGCTCATGATCAGGTAATTCAGTTGAAATCTTTCCATAGCCTGTAGCAAGATTACTGTGGGAATGTAAAAATACAAGTAAATTGTTAAGCATTTCTGCTTGACACTGCTTTGGTTTTAAACGGCAAATTATTTCAGCATAGCATCACTTCTGTTACCAGTAGGGTTTGCTACAGACCTCACGTTGTTTTCCAAAAAGCAGTATGCAAGTACTTTTTGAGCATGGAAACATTTCATTTGCAAATTGTGAACCACTTGCCCGCTGAGTCTACTTCATGACCGCTAGTTATGTTTTAATTGTGCCCATTAAAAATCATGCTGAAAAAATTTACATTTGATAGGCAAAGTTAAGTTTTACTCCCATACTTGTCTCTCTGTAGGTTGCTAGAGGAAAGCATAAGGAAAGTAAGGAAACAAGAGAATGAAAATAGAAACTACAGTTCAGGTAAAAAGGAAATTTGAAAAAAAAACAA